>CAADRB010000015.1:45443-156333 GCA_900708905.1 Hymenolepis diminuta | reverse complement strand
GGGGTCACAGGAAAGGTTAAAAGTTTACAGACATTACTATAAAGATAATTAAATCTAGTGATGATTAGAGATGGTGTAAGATAAAATATTTCGGAGAAAACGGATTCATCCTTCAAAGTCAGATAATCAAATTTCAGTTTTTATATTGGAGATGATAATAATGTTTAAAAAACTTCGAGAAGTAGGAACAATAAAACCTAAAGTAACTTGGTGTCACGCCGATCAATAAAGGATTTGTGGATCTGACTTATATATAAATATCAAAATAACATTTAAAACAAGGGAAACAGTTCGTTTTCTGTGACACTGTCTTTTTCTTGCTTGAAAAGGATGAACGGCAAACATGACCGGGTTCTATGATTTGGAGACACAAATTATTGCCCTCATTTATTAGATGTCATCTCAATCTCTACCGTGCTAAGACCATGAAATACTGGTTAAAATCTTCTAAGGTCGTGCAATCGAAAGAAAAAAGTGAATGGGTGCAGTAAAACCAACCATTATAATAACCGATTCATCAATAAACGGAGACTGTGGATAAGAATTTGGTGGTTAATCTAGGGAACAAATTATGAATTTTAAATTTTGGAACATGAAGCAGAGAATTGCTACATATGTGTATATTCTGTAACTAGAATCCGAAAATCAAACACAGTTACTCTTATGACGATCTCTTTTCAACTCCCTCCCTCTCCTTTATTGCCATTTAATTTTAATTTTACTTACTTCATTTCAATTACTTTCTAGCAATGAAAAATTACAGTTTTTTGTATATTACTGTGGGCTATAATAGTAGCAACTTTAGTGATGCATTTCAAATTTATTCAATGTTTTTGTATTTTAATGTAGTGGTCTCGTCCTATTAATCCTCCCTAAAGTATCTGGATATGGCCTAGTCAGCATTTTGTGTATAATTTCTCTGAATTTTGTTTGCTTTGGTAATTTATCCATTCCGATTCTCTGAGTACAGCACTTAAGACTAATGCATAGAAATGTGCTTGGTTTTATGGGTAGAAAAGAGTGTATTAGAGGGTTCAAAACTCGCATACTGTGGGATAAAGAATTTTATCAAATGCACTCAGTTATGATGAGTGGACTTTTAATAAAAATATTTTAGAGCTTGACAGAAAGATCGATCAGTTATAAAAATATTCAATAGCAACCGTATCAGCCTATGAGGAATGATATTTAACTAAGTGAATAGTCCAAATTTATTCAAAATAATCCGTTTATTTTATAACAGGTTCGCATAGACGCTGAAAAAAATAGAACAAAACTAGGAGATTTTCCCTTATTCCCATATTATTTCCCCATAGAATGTTCTCATTTCTCTAAATATGTTCACAAAGGTATTAAGAGGACCATTGTTTATTGTAAACTCTACAACGATCAACAAAAATTGGGAGGATTTTGTCAAAATGGATGAATAAATCAATTTTGCAACTGCCATTTATTCTTCATTGAATATAAACAAAGTAATCCCTTAGCATACAAAAATACGGAGATGCAGAGAAACATTGGCCATGAAAGCGAAAGAAGTTTGATTAGACCATAATTAAGCAATAGTAGATGGATCTTATGTGAGGTGATGATAAGTTGACGATGTCAGTTTACTGAATGGAAATAAAGAGATATATATCTATGATATACAATAAAAATGTTAGTGGTTGTAGTGTAGTGTATTGTAGTGTTTAAATTCAAGAGATTGATCGCCAATCAAATTTACCTAGGTTATTCGAAAATAAACCTCAAACACTTCGCCATAAATGAATATAAATGAATTTTTATTTACGCAATAATTAGAGGTGCATTAAGAACCCTCAATAATTAATTATCGCATTCCACAGTTCAAGCAACTAATTAAGATCACCTTGCAGGTCCTCAATTTTCAGTACACGGTCCAAGGTTTGTTCACAAAAGCATAGGTAAATAAAATCCATGTTTGCAGTGTTCGTTTAGTCTACACCCGAGATTTTTTATGAAAAGTAATTTTTCTAATCTGAATAATTAACTAATACGAAGTGATTAAAACGCTTAAATTAAACAGGTTTCGAAGTATAAAAAGCACATTTAGAACACCCACTTTCTTAAATATTCAAGCCGCATTTCTAGGTAACCTTAAGTAAATAAAATTTTTCGGTTTCAAAATCATCGTTTGCAACATTTTTGGGTCAGTTTCATTATTTTAAGTCAAACAGATGTGATATAATAGCAACAGATAATTCATATTGAATCTGTGTTACTGTAAAGTAAATATGAAATTTGTGACATAATGGTTGGAAATTGGTTTTGGGGGAAAGATTTACATACAGCTACTGAGAATAGCTACATAAATAATTAAATTGTTGTTTTTCCTTATGAAAACAGGAATCTTTACATTTATTCATAATTAATTTTACTGACATCAAATACACATCAACCAAACTAAAAGATTGTAAACAATATTTTACCGGAAAAGTTAATTTCTTTGTCCTAGAAAAATATTTCCAATTAAGACATATTTCTTTCTTAATTCCGGTGCCATGTAATCTATATAATACTATATTTGAACTGAGAATATGAATTGGCAATTGCAAAAAATTCACTTTCCTTATTTTTAACACGAAATCAGTGGACATTTTTAAGTTGAAATGGTTTTGAAATTACTTTCCAGTGTAATCGGCATTGGTTGCAATAATTAATAACAAATCTTAAAGCTATTTTATGATTGACTTTTTTAACTAGCTTTAAATTTTAAACAATAAAATTCCTTTCTTGAGTGAAAGAATAATAATGGTTGTAATAATTATTAATTGGTAATAGTTTATAATACTTTTAAAAGCTCACTTTTTCCTTCTTATGAAGCCTAATATATATCTATAAAAAGGTCGGTATATCTTAAGATGATGGTGGCGCCACCATCCGGTTATTTATACCTTGTCAGTACTAGGTGTACGACTCCTTTTCTATCTGAGGAATTCTAACTGTTTTTGAGCTAAAAAATTATGAAAAAGAAAACAAATGCCAGCTCTTGCCTTAAACATTGACACATTAGATAAGCATTTTAGAATGAAATTTTTCATAGGTCTAATAAGCATTCATTTGAAGCGTTTAATTAAGAACTATTTTCGGATTAAATTTTCATGGGTTTTTCAAAATTGACTGTTTCCAGATTATCTAAATTTATTTATGTAGACTGCTTGGTGAATGTCGGAACCCTGACAACTGGAAGATCTAACCGCGCTATTAGTACGTCTATGAAAACTCCCGTTACGCGCATCCACTAGGCTCTCTTCCCTCTAACTCCTACCGGTCAAATTCCTTTGCTCTTGTAGGCCTCTCTTTCTCTCTGCTAAGCCTAATAAAAGTTCTGCATAACGAAACCCATTGTTTGCTTCTTACTCCTTGTAACTTAGCGTTAGCAGTTGGTAGTTAGTCAGTGACTAACCGCAACCTATGAAGGTCAGAGACAAAAAGACATCAATTGCAATATGGAGCTGTATAAAAATTATCGTTTTTAAGACAAAAGTCTCCAAATTTTTCTCCTCGCCAAACAAATCGCTATATATCTTTCCGTACAGATTTTAAATAGTCCGATTAAAATGTGATAGAAGGAACAAAATCAAATGCCGAATCTGTGCAAAATAATATCTAAATCTTTTAAGTAATTTATGTAAATTGTGTTATGATTTACATCAACTATGTTCATTTTTCAATAGCCAAGATAAGCCACTTAATAGTTAAAATTTCGTCGATGGTGTAAGCCAGCTGACAATTCAGCATTCGGCACCTGAAATATATTCAAGTTCAATCATTTTCAATATTTGTATAGGAAAATTGCAAATTTTTCCTCCTTTTTACCCTCCTATTCTCCTTTCAAAGAAATATTTCCTCCAGCGGTGCATCTTTTACGTTAATTTGAATAGGTTAACTAGAAGGATTTATGGAGAGAAAAAGTCAAGTCGAATATGATATGCAAATTAGCCCGCGAAAGCGCCGCCTCAAACCGCACTTGCCTATAACGAAAAATGCAGATTAAGAAATTACATTAAAGATCCTAGGGGAATTATGATAACTAATACAACGAAAAAGTATTTAAATTTGGCATAGATTTATCAATATTAATTTTGCGCAGTTATTTTACTATTTTTGTCATTGGAATATGTACTAATTTATACAAGTAAATGCTTCATTGAAATTACTTGAAAATCGTGCAAAAAGTTGTTAGAATTCAGGCTGCGTGAAAAATTTCAATTTTAAAAGAGAATTTGGAGAAAGCTATTTTAAATATTATTACCAAGACACATTACCCAGAACTTTAGTAATTAATAATCCTTTGCTTGTATGGCAATACGTGACTATCATTAATTGAAACTAACGGTCATTTTTATTACCTGGGGTGCACTGATATTATTTAAAATCTGTTCATGTGGTATGAAAACATGAAGTTTAACACTTCGCCACTTACATTTTTTCCCGTTGAAACCCAAGTTGTCATTACAGATTGTTGCACTTAGCTATTGAAGAGATGCGTTTTTCGGAATGGCAAACTGGATGATAAACTAAGGATATTAGGGATAAGAAGGCTCTCAGAAATTTCAGAGTCACTCCAAAACTTGAACAGTGGATCTAAAATTTAAGAGAGGTAAGACATTATGCCATGATTTTGTCATCTAGTTGTTAATTTCTCCATCCCCTTTTCGAACTATTTTACACTCTCCTTTGACCTAAGTGATTTTCTAACTTCACAGCGTAAACATGAGAGAGCAGTGGAATTTTAACCACTAAACTAGAACCATCTATTCATGTCATAAAATTTTATTGTTTTAGCCCACTCTCCTTTATTATAAATGTACTGACCAAAGGAGAACTGAATTATTTAGGCCGGTTTCCTTATCGTGCTATATAAAACCTAAAATCGACTTGAGTTTTAGCGTGCAATAAAATTAGTGTTCGCAAAATAATTATCTTATTTGAGAATGGCTAGTTAGAACTGTAAATGCAATTCACAAACTCGAAGTTAGGGAAAATTGTTTTATGTAGACCTGGAAGTGTGCCACTGAGCATGTTCGAATTTGCACCTGTGATAAAGATGTATAGAGGGTTGAATTAGTAGCAGACGTATCCAACCATTCCATAGCTATTTTTGAGTCTTACCTTCCATCATATACCGATCTTCCCTAGGACAACAGGATCAAGAATTGGTGAGCAGAATTTATTTGTAGGGGACCAGGGGACTAGAGAGAGAGAATGGTATGTGCGAATAGTGGATGGTAGGCTTATTTAGGAAAGGGGGTATATATGATTTAGTCAGGACTCGATTGATCGTCCGAAATGATCTATGCACCCTCTATACAAAAAATTAAATTGTTGATGCGTGATAATATATGCATTACATGAACTGTTTGACTGCAGTTAAAAAGAACTTTGGCTGAATTTCATTGTCAGCGCTGTCTTGACTTACTTATTCAAAGATACTTTCAACTACATAGCATGGAGAAGAGCTGCATAACTTTCAAATTTTATTGAGTTATTTGTAAACTTTGGTGACTATGTTTTACGGAATTTGCTATTTAACTATCTTATTCTCATTTATTTTGACGGTTTAGAGTGTTAGTTTTCGGTTCAAAAATTCATATTTATTTTCATCTACTTTCCCTTAATGTTTTAACTCACGGAGCGGCGTTGAATTTAGAAAGTTTTCATCTGGCGGCAAAATAATTAAAAGAATTATTTCAATGTTAATTCCTACTTTAGAGGTAATGGGTGCATCCGACACTAAGTCTATTGCAATGCCAATGCCCTGTCTATTGATATAATTTATTCATTTATATTTATTATGTGCTTAGTTACAAGTAAGTGAAATTAATATGAAACTTTTAGTTCCTTAACCTATTTAGGATAGTTCACGATGAAAAGATGGATGGCTTCGCTTAGCCTTTCTGGTAGAGAGTTCAATTTTTACCTCCCTCCCCCCTTTTATGCTGACATCCATTGCGGTTGAACATCCCACATACTGGATATGCAATATTCATCTCTGATTTTGAATGTCACTTATTTCGCTCCTTAATCACTAAGATCCTGGTACTTTTTCTACTCCCTAATATTTATCAAAATACTATCTTTGTCACTGTGATGTCTTAACCCTCTCCAAAGTTAGGAATAATTTACCAACTTCTACTTAAGAGAGTATCTTATTTTATATTATAATTATTGAAGGTACGACAGCGGCTAAGGTATCCGGTCCTTTGCTTGCTGTTCACTTGGCTTTACTTTCAGCTTTCAACGGGGAAAAAGGGATAGAGATGGAGAAGAGGTGAATTTTCATTAAGAGGACCAGCGACAGTGAGAGAGGAAGATGACATGTATATATGTATGAAGAGTCGGATAGCGGATGGATAAGTAAGTGAGTGGTTCTTGATGAGCGTGTACAAGGGTAGGAAAGAAGAAATTAAGACTTATAGATCGAGACTTATCGACGGTGATATTCCCAATGATTTTTGCTAAAGTCATATTGAATCGATTGAAGGAGAGTTTGTTTAAGCCTTACTGACAGTGATATTTACAGCGCAATGTGGGAAGCTAGCCCATATTGGTAGACTTTGGGAGAGTTTATCGCTATCTCTGATGGATTATTATCGCAAAGGGAGAAAATTTATTAGAAAAAAATTATTTATTTATTATTAGAAAAAACAAAGTGTAATGAGGAGTTGGAAAACACTATATATTAATTAAACGTCCTGGAAGTTATTGAATTTTTAATACTATTATGTGAGATACACGTTTACCTTAATCCAATTGCTACGGCTAAATGAAAATAAGTAAATATACTCCAAGAAGGCACTTAAAAACTGATGCTGAAACTTTAATTTAAATCTACCTTAGAATTTAAATGAAAATTTGTTTGACAGAAACCGCTTATATTCATTGCCAGATCAATTTTAGAATTCATTGCTTGTCCCATTTAACAGTTCTATAACTGTGAAGGTTAGAGTGGTACTGAAGTGCATAACAAGATATATACTTTTCATAAAAAATATAACGAAATTTTAAAATGTTTCATCCAGTAAATGCAGTTTAATGAAAATCTTTGTCGCCAAATCTCCTTTAAAACTACGACAGAAAAGTAATTAGGAAATTTGATTAAATTCTATAATTTCGTAGATTTCCTTCGTTAAAGTGTACGGTACTATTAAATTATATGCAATAAAGTAATTACTTAAAATTGTCTGCGCATTCATTTCAATCAGAAGAAACTAAAATACTTCCAATGCTGTTTTACATAAATTAGTTGGAATAAACATCGTGCATAAAGTCGCTTGCGTAAGATAAATTTAAACCATTTGAAAAATATTCGAGTCTCATGAAGGAAATTATTGATTTTCAACTAAGCGAATATAAAACAGGAATGGTAAGAGTTTTAAAACGCAGAGTCTCCTGAGATTTAGTCCATAATGACAAAAAGATACGCGCTGTTTAGTACTAATTATTTTGGTTTGACTTGCACCAGCAGTTTAAATATAAAAACATGGAAATCAAATGGACAGTAAGGAAACACTACAATTGAGTTCTATATATGAAATATGTTAAAAGGTACTGTAAAATGGACGAAAATGTCAGCTCCTATTCCAGTTTGAATTCTGAATGTAAGCAAAGTATGTAATGATAATTTAATAGCAGTGACCAAATCCATAAATTCTGCAAGTTTTGCTGAAAAGATAATTTTGGATATAAATTTTTAGCGTTGTGAAATAATTTTATAGAAATAGTTTACCCAACGGCGATAAATTTTTCCCTTGTATATATACATATATAGTGCTATAGGTGCAAGTTACACGGTCTTATATGATAATTATGATCGTTGTAGTTGAATGGATATTCACATCTAGTGCTTTAAAGATTATCATTTTTGATCAGATTTAATTCAATTAAACAGTGTCTTTTCGAACAATTGTTTCACTGGATCAGGGTTCCTTAGCATTAATTGACGTGACAGACGATTGAAATTTGGTACATTACTAATTTGTTACACTAAACTGTTCCATATAATCATGGATGGGGTGATCAAAATCCTCATATCTGGTTTTCAGTTTGCATCATCCGTCATTTGAATTTATTTTTATTTCACAAAATCTGTTGTTTGAGCTGAAACAATAATTGGTTTAGAGATAAAATCAATGTTATTTGCGTCCTAACTGACGGGAAACAATCACAATTATTGATTCACAGGGTATCAAATGCTTATAGTTTTATTCTTTGTGGCTAATGTAGTGATTATATATTGTTGAATGTAAGCAGTATTCGTTTAACCTTGGAATTATTTCACTCATCTCTAGAAGTCAACATTTTGTGGTCAGTGTTATCTCATTGTAAGAGGAAGATGTTTACTGACTTGCATCTATGTAGCAAACTGAATTTTAGTGTATCTTGAAACAGCCAAATAGATGTATAGAAATTTGTGTACTTCATTAGGTTTTACAATGCTTATCAGCCGGTTAGCTTTGTTTAACCAAATAATTTTGTCTTTGTTATAATATTTTGTGAACATCCGTTTTGTTAACAAGTTTATTTTGTGACCAGTTATCAACCATGGTGACATATTCAATGATTTATATAATTCATAATTGTTGACAAGGCGACATATTACAAACAAATAAATAGAGCAAGTGACAGATTTGAAAGTGAAGAGGTAGAATTGCAGCTCGACACATTTTTGATTAGGGTTGACAGTTGTGCATTAGACTTTAAAACGATCCAGTTTCTTCGAAAAGAATAAATGTCTGCAACTGTAAGATCTTATCTATTCCAACCACTTTTCCGTAGTTGGCAATGATATTTTGCTTTCTAACATTAAAGATAAGCTGTATGACATAAAAATTTTCTCTAAATGCATTATATATACCTATAAATATCTTTAACATAAAGTGAAGTTTTAGAAATTGGGAAATTTTAAGGTTACATCTACGTTATTAATGCTACCCACTGCAATGCAAAAAAGCATTTTCGGTTTTTAATCCTGGAATATAATCCACGTCAATTGCCTTTGATGTTTCTTTATCTGCTACTGGCTGTAAGAAGATAGAAATGTATAGAAGCGACGCGGAAAATGTTTAACTGAAGGAATTCGTAACTGACATAATTTATTATCGCGGACACAAACTCACTGAGAATCCCATGGATCGATTTATTTGGATCACCACAAACATTTGGAATTTCATCCCCTAAGCGTAACAGAACGAATTGTTGCTTTGATTATCAAAATAAAATGAAATTTGGGAAAATCCGACTTATACATAAAGTGCATTCAGATTTTCCAGCTTAATGTCATACTGTAATATCTTGCAATTTCGTATATATTTCGTATATTGCTATCCCAGTATTAAAATTCGTTTAATTTTTTTTGTTACCATTATCTGACAAAGTATTTTTTGCAAAAATGGATGCAATAGAGCGACAAGAAACATATTTTTACTGAAATTAGAAAATTAATAAGTCAGCGTGATTAACATTCATACTCGTCTACTCACAAAATGTAGCTAAATGCATTCAATTTTTTGAATGTCTGCTTAGCAAAGGACTACTCTAATACTTTGTTAAAAAACAATTATTTTTAGGTTGTTTCCTTACTTATTATGACCAGAAAACAGAATGCACACTTTAATAAAGAAATAATACAGTAAAAATTAAATGGGAAACAGTATTATCAATGTAATTGTGCTGTTGGCCATGCACCACTTTTATTTATTGCGCTGCCGAATGTGTATTTCATATAATCATTCCGACCTCAAGTTTATTAAACAATGTGTTATAACGTTGAGGTCTATCGGTCTGCCACAACGATCGAATAGATGGAATAAGTCAAGTCACTCATGTCGTCAGATCAGTAAATTAGATTTATATACAAAACGTTTCTTTGTTAGACGTCAGTCATGTCTCATTGTTGGAGTCCGGCGTGATGATAGGCATGTTTAGGTATCTATATGCAAACACGCAAACCCACAGCGGAACCACCTGTGGAAATTGTATTGGAGATCTTATCGCCAGTCAATTATTTCTAATTGCCAGGTGTTGATAGACATCTGCTGGCTATAGCATCTCCCACCGAAATATGAGACATTCATCTTCGGGATCCGAGACGAACCCTTTTGTCGGTCATGATGTTGTCTAGTGTCCGGTGTTTGTTTTGCACACTTTAAGGTCTCTTAAATTTAAAGACATAGGAGAGTTGTTTGTGGAAAATATTATTTTCTCATATTAAGCACCATATGGAGGAGAAATTTTGCCATGAATATAATCTTCAGAACTAAATGAGAGATGGAAAAGAATGTTAAAATATTATTGAGCATATTAAAACGGTAAAAGTTCATTAACACTGTCTATTATCCATGACAACTGCAAGGAATGAAATATTAAAAATTATAATTGTATTTAAGCCAGATATGTAGCTTAGCCAGAAAAAATATAGATTGAAAAAATATATTTGTTGTTATGTTAAACATAATCGAGTAGAAATAGGTGAACTCTTGCTTTATAGTTAATTCACATGAAATAAAAATTTCCAACTCGGATAAAACTTGAATTAATTTTCAATAGTTTTGATTTTATCAAAACATATACAATCAGACGGTTTGAATAAAAGCAAATACCTCCTATTTGCGAGCCATTAAAAACATTTTGATAGCGATCTGCAGTTTTGTAGCAGATGCAAAATGTCTAATAGTTAAAGCGTTTCAATTGATTTACATTCATTTAAAACGCATAATTTAAGAATTATTTTTTATTAAAATTTCATGAGCTGTTTATGATTAATCATTTCTATGGTCTGAGTAAATGATTTAAGACAGCTTGGTTATGATCAAAACCGCTAACAACAACCAGCAGGATTTTATCGCCAAGCATTCATCCGCCCGACTGTCAAAACTCCAGTTACAAAACTTAATTCTACTTCATTTTCAACTCACTTATTTCCATGTCCTTACCCCTTCATTCTCACTTGGATGCCAACTCTCTTTTTACTGATTAAACTGTCTACCAATCTTATAAATATCCAACATTCCTCCTTTTCTAACTCAAATCAACGTGGTTCTCATCTTTTCGACTTTTACAAGTCATCATCTATATTAAAGTCCTTCAGCCATCACCTTTTCATCCTCTTCTTCCTTCCAATTTGTTATTAGTCTTATTAAACTATTATTATCAAATCTTCTGCCCTTCTTTTTATTTTTTGTAGCTTTATATTTATTGACTCTGGTAGTTATCTCCCCACAGAATTCAACTGTAATTTCCGGTTTTTTGGTTAGGCTTTACACAAATACAGTGAATTGAACGTAAAGTTCTACTCCTTATTATTTGAAGACTGCATGTAGAAGACACTCTTTTATACCTTAAGGGGCATTTATCAATGAAACAGAGAATCGAAGTTTCTTAATTCATTAAAATTCTATTTCATTGTGTTGATCGCCTTTAACTTAATTTACAATGTTAATTGCGTTGCAATTCAGTGTTTATTGCCTAAAACCTTGACACCTGATTGAGTCAACGCTCAAAACATTAAACTCCTTTTAATGGATTATTTAAGGTAGCTGACTGATCAATCTGGTTAGATTAACCGAAAACCAAAAAGGACAATTAATTTCTTGTTATTTTATAAATAATTATTCCTTTTGACATCCAACTAACGGGAACTTCACATTTTAGATATTTATTAAGAAACGAAATTATTTAAAAATATTTCAAATGATTCCGAAAAGAAATGTGCAGTACTTTAGATTTTTCTCGCTTGTTGCTTAAACTAATCATAGTAGTATGGTAGTGAATAGAGTATTAAAGTAATAGAATAGAATTTCAAAGATTTGACTAACGCACTGAGCATATTGAGCAAAGGTATTGAATAAAGAAATGTATCACTCGTATTGTTCAAATATATGTATTTAGAGGGAATCAAACACATATTTCAATTAACATGATATGACATTTCTTATTGGGGAAGAAATAAAGTCATCGTGTTGAATATGATCGTGACCACAAATACATGACTGAATGCCTGATGCATAAAATTAGATGGAAGGAGACGGAGACCTACACTAGAGATATAGACAATCACCAGATAAATAGATACGCTCAGTTAGGGATTGAAACCACTACATATATCTTTGAGTGAAAATTGCCCCAGCACTGGACAATTCCGAAATTTTGGATGATCTCATTTGTGTTTTTCCTACGATAATTTACAGATTTATAAAGTATCGTTGCTGAAATAGATTCGAATATTTAGTGTAAACGTAAATATTGCCTAGCACATATGAAAAGTTAACGAACACATTGTAATTCTTAGTGAAAATAGATGGAAACACAATTTTAAGGTCGTTCAAATGTAAAGAATTAAAAATGCTGAAAATTCGCGAAATTACTCCTAAAATTGGGATATTCTATGATCTTGACGATAAACCTTCTCGAAGGCCCAAAAAGACAGTTGATGTCTGCAACAAATGAGTCAAACAAAA
This sequence comes from Hymenolepis diminuta, assembly GCA_900708905.1. NCBI lineage: Eukaryota > Metazoa > Platyhelminthes > Cestoda > Cyclophyllidea > Hymenolepididae > Hymenolepis > Hymenolepis diminuta. The sequence goes on along the minus strand of CAADRB010000015.1, from coordinate 143,851 downwards.
AAGGATTTATCTAAATTTCCTATGAGGCATATAAAAAGTGTCTTCTTAATTTGACTTGAGAAAATAAATTAATTTCATCAGTCCTTTTATGAGTAGAGAAGAAGTAAAGACAAAGCTAGTTTATCATTTCCGAAATTTCAAAATATCTTAACAAACAGAATTCGAAAATTTATTCAAATGGAATACTCAAATATGCATTTGTGTTAAGTCTAAGGTTGTATTGTGTTCGGGGAACAGTTATTTCGATTTTAGTGTTAGTGCCTCTGACCATGAGACTTTGAAAAACTCATGATATCAATAATCTTAAATCAACCCTATCACCTTGTACAGACACTTATTATATGGTCAAAAAATGGTTGCAGGTTCCAACTTCTGTTTAATAATTTTAGATGTTGCAAATGAATTAAGTGGCATGACCAAACATTTACTTAAATTCATTGGACAACAATTCTTGAATGAATTTACCCAAAAAAACCATGGACAAAGTGTGAAAAATGTGCTTTGAAAGATTTAGATTTCCTAAATGGATCATACACTTTCAAGAACTTGGATGCCAACTCCACATTTCCTATCTTTCTCTATTGTTTAATCTACCGCTATTTTCTGTTTTGCCATGGATGGTAATTGCAGCACATTACAACCTTAACATAAAATTATATGTTTGCATACTAATGGTTAATAAAAATTTTAGTTAATGTATGCATAAGAACAAATTAAAACGATATTTATATATTTAGTATTTTTTTGATAAATGCAACAATTAAAATGTCTGCGAATTTGTCGACATTAAAGATTATATAAAGCTGAATAAGATTAATCTAGCGAAATATAAATTTGATTTATACCGTTTTCAAAAAGAAATGGAAAAAATATTAAAATTATATTCAGTGCAAATTGGCAGGAATCACTTCCATGTATAGTTGTTAATCGTCAATGTAAGCCGCAGTTACAATTTTTTCTTTTAAAATTACAATTTTGCAATCAAAGTGAATCATTTTAAGGCCAAGGCTTTGAGCATATTTTGCCAAACATGCAAAAGACTAAAATTGATTGAATGAGCAGCCCATAGCTCTCAATTATGCTTCCTAATTCTCAAATTTAGTGATAACCCAAATTACAAATCAATGACAACAGTACATAATTTCAATTAATTTTTGTGGATTTTTGCCAAAAAGTAGACGCTTGACTTTTGTCATGAAGAAATATTGATATATCAAATGAAATTTTGTTTATTTTTAGAGAATAAAATAATGCACTGCGTTTTCGCTGAGAAAAGCTCAATATTAATTATCAAAGGTTCGGTTAAATAATTATAATTAATGTCTGACAATGCTCTGTTGTCTTAATTTTTTCTTGGGTGAGCCACTTAAATCGGTTAACTTATCCAAATAAATAGGCTCAATTTTTTCAAACATTAATTTAAGTGAATGATTTTATGATGATTTTAATAATTTAAGAAATATAATTAATGATGATATGGGTTATTTCTCGTGGAGTAGGCGGATTGCCTTCAAAATTAAAAAAAATGAATAAATAAGAATGCATTTAGGTAATATTGTAAACGTAGATTTATGTAAAAAATCGACATAATTAAAATTCTTTTAAAAATATTCAAAATTAACTCTTCTCAAAATATCTAGAATGGACAACAGGCGTTGATTTGAAATATGGGATGTTACTTTAATTTGAAATCATAAAAAGTCATTTAAAGGATCTCACTGATTTAGGGGTAACTTGTCGTAATTATTAATTAGTTTACTTATTTATGGAAACGTCGAAAAAAGAGAGGAAATACTGTAGAAGCGCGACAAATAGGTAGATACTAGATGTAACATAACAAAATGTTGTCCGGTAATTTCTACTACATGCCGACTATGCAGAACAACGCTCCTGTGAAAGAGGAGAGACAGTTAAATGGGAATCAGGGAATCAAGAAAATACTACTTTCTTTTAGCTGCGTGATACTCAGACTGTTTTTGGATATATTAATTTTCTACTAGGACCTTTTAATATTATCCTCCTTCCATTTATGCATTTGTGTAGCCACCTTATACTGAACAATGAAGCATGCCAGTAAGTTTCGTGATGATTGATCCATCGGCGAATTCTCACATGAATTTTAATTTTCAAATTGTCAACGATGTCAAGCGTCATATCTACCAATATATTTGGGTAAATATTTCCAGTAACCTAAATCCTAAGTTATGAATTTAGAATTGGATAAACCTTTGCGAATTATTTTCTTCTTTTTAAAATTTACATTACAGCATCTCCGACTGGGGTATACTTATTCGCTGACAAGCCAATCTAAGTAAAAGGTCCTATTTTCAACTCACCTTTTGCACCATACAAAACGCTGACTTTCAACTCTTCAAATATTGTCTGGACTTGATCTAAATTTAGCTTTAATACGTCATTGAGGGTTAATGGAAAATTAACCGGATTATTACGCAAATTATGAATTTTTAGGTCAATTGTAGCTGGATAATATTTGATTAAAATTGAGAGCAATATCATTGCACTAAGAAAATTTCTTTATAATCTCTTCAGATGTATTAAAACTTGCCGTAAACGTCTTTGATAAGTTTTATGGAAAAGTCTACTGAACGTATTTTACTTACAAATTTCAGTTAATTTAATCGCAGTGCATTTTGTTTTAGCATTTAATATATTTATAGTTAGATTTGCTAAAACAATAATTATCTGCAACAAAGATATGCCACAATTCATTGTTACTTAATATTTAAATATAAAATCTAAATTTCTCCTTTTCTTCCATCTTTTTGCGTCTAAATTAAAACAAATTTAACTGAAATGATTGGGAATATTATTTGTAAATTGTTTCTGTAAGCGTTGTTTCTATCCATAATTTTCTTGCAATATTTCCGATATCACGATAAAGATTGCATTACGCAACATATTTAAACTAAATATATTCCATGAATTTATTTGGCATCAAAATAATGCATTTAGATTTAATAAAAATATTAGTTTATTATCTAAAATAGCTTAAATTATCAAATTTATTGCCCTTATCTACAGGTATATTTGCAGGTCTTTTCACGAAACACACGATTTAACAAAGTAGACAAAATAGTAAAGGTCATATAGAATAAAATAACCAACAAATAAATATAAACAAAAACTTAAAGGAGAGCAATATTTTAAATTTTATTCGGAAAATGTTTTTTAGTAGATTGCATTTGAATGACATGAAAAGTATTTACCGATACATGCTTTCGTTTGCAATTTTATTTCGTTTTGAAATTAGCTCATTTATATCTACATAATTTTAATAATTTATCATCCGCAATCAACGACTAGATGCTGTTCTAAAAATTGTTTATAATTAATGCTTAAAGTGTCTCTTTTTTAATGGCTACTCTTGTGTAAAGTTGAAAAAAATCAAAACGGCAGATTCTAATTCGAAAGAAAGTCTCATTAAAACGTAAATTTTCTTGTATAAGGTTATAGTTAACGTCCCATATGGGAATCAAATAAGAGGATTATGTGTATGGAATGCATTAATCCTCTTGAGAAAATTTTTGTCAGCACAGGTCATGCATATTTAAACACAGATTGTTCTGGTTCAGTGATTTGAACGTAACCTAAATGTGGTAAGGTAATTTTTGTTTGACAAATATTTATTTAAACACTATTTGAAAAATTCTACTGAGGCCCTTATAATTTTTAAAACTAGGATTCAGACTGGGACGGAATCTTTTATAGGCACCAAGGCATTTAAGATATATATGCTATGGTGTATTTTCTCATAGTATAAAATAAAATGCAAAACTAAAGCTACTTGCGCAAGGAAAGAAAGAAGACTTACAACTCAAACAACTGTTATCTTATTAAGACAAAAGTTTAAAAGGTGATCCTACATGTGTAGATGTAGGTGCAGATATTCAATCATCAGTAATCCGGTGAAGCCTGCTGGTCTTTCTTGGAGACGCCAGAAGAATGTTTGATCAACTTCCTAACAGTTACGTATTTATGTTCTTATTTGTTTAAAAAATCTTATCTAAAAATTAATTTCCTGATTTTGAAAAAATTGTGTGCCAAAAGGCTCAACAGAAATGATATTTACTTCAACATTATTAAAACAGCTATACGATTAAATTTACTTACATTAATTGAAATTCTAAAAACCGCCAGTTTCATAGATAGAGTTAAAAAATAAAAAAAGGAGAGCGTCTTTTAAAGGATTAAAGAAAATAACCTTTTAAAAATTAGTTATTTTATTTATAAGGGATTCATAAAAGAGCTGATCCTGATACCAAGCCTTTACATTTGTACAATTTAATTAGAAGTATTTCATAATGATATTATTGCAATTCTATTTGGAAAATGTTGCTCTTTAGATAAGCCAATCAGATTTATTCACCTTCAGTTATTAAAATAACGTTAAAATATAAGTTGACGACATTCTTATTTTTAATAAATTTGAGTAAACATTTGACCTATTCGCAATCAAAAAGAGTACTAAATATGTTTAAAACTCGTTTATTAATAAAAATCTATATAAAACACACGATTAAACATTCATTTATACTTTTAAAGTAACCTCGGTTAAGCATGAAGTATTTTCGGACTATTTGCTCAAATTTGTTCCCGCCACTAAATAGTCCAAATTTCGGTGTCATGTGACATGAGCATGCGTCTATATTGTTGACCTACTGGTTCTCAGTAACTTGGAGCTGAAATTAATTTTTTCCTTGGTAAATTTTGGTTAAAGAAAAACAAAAATTACTAGAGACAAAAATGGAGTATTTTTACGATAAAAGAGAAGATAAATGAATTATCCGAGAAAATAGGAGGACCGTAATTTATGAAATCAATCAGTGTTTCCAAAATTGCATAGAACACTAATACTTTAAAAAATGTTAAGAGCTGACTGTTTTACTAATAAAAACTTGAGACTATCTATTTGTGTGGCTGAATGAATTCTATCGAATTATGACACTAAATTCCAACTTTAAATATTACGAAACATGTAATAATAATTAGTCTTTAAAAGTAATATTTCCATCGCCATTTCAGAAGGGCGTAAAAAGAGCATAACGTAATGTTGTTGAAGCATTTATTGGTATTCGCTTTACTGAAAATTAAGAATTAAGTGTTATTCGTGAAGAACCGTCCAGACATAACAACAGTTTTTAAGTAGAAGTTGTCTGATTTGATAATTGAGTTATTGCCTAAAATCTTATTTTATTTGAATAATAAAAATGGGCCGCTTACCTTTTTTCCTATTCAGTTTAAAGTCGTCTATTGCTGTGAAATTCAAATTTTATGTTATTTAGTAAGATTGCTGAGCCTGTTCTTGTCAGTGCCATTCAGTTTATATTCATGAATTTGAAAGATTTAATGGTTGTATCTCATTCATTAAGGTGGAGACGAGACTGAAAATGATGGGTCTGGCGTAGCGGTGTTAAATATTGAGTTCAGTGATTATCAAGAGTCACATGGGGAGGGGACAACATTAGAAATTCTCGACACACTCCTTTTACTGTATCGAAGGACGCCGCACTCACCGTTAGATAATCACAGTTCTGATGAAATTTTTATTGGGTGTTAACCCAGGACGATTTACACTGCTCTACTTCCAAAGGATTCAACCCTTCCTGCTGATTTTATTTATGACTAGTCTTGATCATGTTGTTGGAAGATTATTTGGGAGTACTGGGAGAAATCATATATTTTCAACTTATGGACTACCAGAGACCTTTGTAACTGATAACGGCACCAGTCCTCTTCGGCGCTCTTTCAAGATTTTTGAAGGAGTCATAACATAATATATCATATCATCTTCAATAAAATGGTCAGGTAAGTGGTGTCTCATATCACCTGCAATTGTCGGAAGTTTACCTAGAGCATCAAATAATGGACGTTTTTACCGTCCTCCATAGTCAGAATTGCTATGACGGTTTCCTCGTCAGGACGTCTCTGGTTATAGATGAGGTATGAAAGGCAGTCAATTTGTCCAAAATCTGTTATTTTACAATTGTCTCTATCGGAATCATAGCTAGGAAGGATGGTCTAACAGTGCTGGCATCGTCTTGCAGTGTGAATTGAAATACTCTTTTTGGATCCGAGGATTGAGAGAAGTGACTTATGATCCTTATTAGTGTGAAGTGGCTACCTACTTTATGGAACATTTTTGCGGCTAGAATGATGGCCAAATACTCCTTTTAAATCTAGTTGTAGTTCTTCCCAGCTGTATTTAGCGTTCGAGAAGCACGAACAACGGCACTTTCTGAATCATTAGGAAAGACGTGAGAGATAACCACTCCAACGCCATAGTTTGAAGCACCTACAATCAATAAAATAGGCTTGAATCGGGTTGTAATTAGAAAGCAGCATATTAGAAATAAGCATATCATTTAGCTCTGTAAAAGCTTTCTCACATATATCTTTTCTCGGCAACGCATTTAAAGGAGCCCGAATATTATGCAGTATTGGTAGAAACGTACTGTCTTAGCGAATGAGACCCACGTGTGAACGTAATGTGGCACTTCTGAAGTGGTCCGAGGCTTTTTTGCATCCGGACGACGGTCATTTTTATCGAAAATACATCCTAGGGTATAAAAATGCATACTTCTCAACTCGAAGGCATAAGCCGTATTCTTGAGTATGCTGAAGAAGCACGATGGCACGTTCTTGAAGTTCTTCCGTAGAGTAAGTGCTCTCTTGACACCGAATAAGGCTTGGGATGCGTTTTGATAGTCAGCAGCTCTCGTGGCTCTGATGCAACTTCCATTTGCAAAAAACCTCAGCTAAATCAAATTTTGCATCGCATTTGCTACAATTAAATATCGTGAAAATATCATCAGAAACTGATAATGAATAAAAAGATGAGCTTAATTGTGGTATTTAGACTGGTAGGATATTCAGGGCACAATCGAATAGTTTTATTTACTTTCCGAACGACGAAATTTGGCGTAACCCATTTCGAATAAGGAACAGATTTTAGAAAAACATTGCTGCAGACATATAAGTTTCTCGTTCACCAAACCCAAAGCTGCTAATGGAATTGGCCTCTTAGGACGGTAAGCTGGCTGATACTTGGGCATGGCGTCAGAACCAATGAAAATTGGATTCTCTAATCTTTGACAATTTCTTGCAGCTTTACGTTGGAATTTCCCTCCATTAGTTTTAAAAGACAAGTTCTTAGTGATAACCAGAGCTTTGTTGAGAGTCCAGAAGATGTAAATTAAGGCATCTAACCTGTTTTTCCATTAACATTTCGAAAATAAGCTTATCAAAATGAGAGTTTAAAACGCCTGCCAACTCATATGAGTCCTGAAAATGCTTGATCATAAATTTGATGTAGTTAAAGTGGGCATTGGTACGGCCAAAATCTTCTTCTATGACCTACACAGTTTCATAGGAACCGTGTTCATCGAGCTCCTTGAATAGAACGAATTTTCAGTGGTGTTCATATTCGACAGGACCCAGCTTTCTGACAAGGAAATAAACTCTAGTTTTCTCATCTTATTTGACAAGATTCACCTAAACATATTTATGTTTGTTGTAGCATGAAAGAATTTGCCTGATTTAGGCCTGTGAGTGAAATCAATAACACTTTAAGTGACATCTTCGGTAGCTGTAGAATCGTAAATTTTAACGGATGAGAAGATTTAATAGAACAAGATAAAGGAATAGAGGATACATATGTAATAGAAGAATCCTTCAAATTTAATCAAAAGAGCTTTTACTTCTGCGGACAGACTGTTAAACATCCCAAGAAATGCGTAAAATCCCGTGATTATTGAGAAACTTGTGAAACTTTTAGTTTTGGTATTGTAGAAGGTGTCAGAGAATCTAATTATTGCTGTTCACCACTTGCTGCAACCTTATTGGCCTTCTAAATGGTCACAAATTTCCGAATTTAATAATATATGCGAGATTAAGCAAAACTTCTATTTTATTCAGCAAATATATTTTTGCATGGTACAGAATTACATTATTAAAAATTCAAACATTTTAACTGCGATCCTAAATGGTAGAATCTGAATGATACGTTAAATATAACAAACGCGTATAAGTTTGGTTCGGCACCATCAGAATGTAAATAGCTCCCAAGAGTCGGCACTTCTGACTTGACTCGAAATCACTGTTCCTAGCAATTATGCGTCCACATTTTAGTCACTGCGGCTGTGCGGATAGCAGCGATCGTTACTGATTTTGCACTGCATTACCAACTGTATTATATCATCAGTTAATTATATATATGCAATAAAGTCTGAAAAATTGTAAATGATACATGTGCCATATAATTATGTGGGTAACTAAAATTTATTGCAATTCTCAGTGATTATTTAGAAATATTTGCTCTATATCCTGAAGTTGTTTCGTAAATTTAAATTGTTTATAAATACGATAGTTCCATTCATCTTTCAATCGATTTTCTTGCCAATTTGTTAAATAATTTATAGCTCCATTTTCGTTCTCCAGACATTCAGGGAGGCACTTTGGTCATTTAAAATTTAAATACCTTCAGATAAAATGAACAGTGAACTATTTTGATTATAACATAAATTGACGATAACAAAAGCGAAAGCACCAATCACGATTCCTTTCAGCTTGAGTTTTATTAACGTCATTTTATTAGGGCAATTGAGCAAATTTAAAGTTAAACAAACAAACGGATAAAATAAGATATATTTTTTGCAAATAAATACATAATGTATTTGATCAATATTGCTTTAACCTGCTGCAAAAATATTATTTCCGTTCTTGTTAATTGGTCCTTTAAATAATCGCCTTTGCTTTGCATATTTAATTGCATCAAGCAGAATAACAATTTGAAATTTAAATATAACTGATTCTTGATTTTAAATGTAACGAAATATAAGTTAATTAAGTATTTTAATACATGGAGTTAAAACTTTTATAGAAGTCTTAGTGATAATGATCTATAAAGATAGAAGTAATAAGAGAAAATTTCATGCCAGCGATATATTGTTGTAGCAAAATTGACGAGATTCACTCCAGATTTGAAACAATAAATTTACTGTGTTTTCAATGTTTCCATTACATTAATTAATGAGCGAACTTTTATTGTAAGCCTAGATTTTCCATCTGTCCTGGTCTAATGGTGACATGTTTTCACACGGCTGATGCGAAACAATCTGTTCTCACAGGACGGCTTTAAACTGAAACGTTAAAAAATCTTCACATTTGGCTATATTTATTTCTATAAAATAAGTATGAAAAAGAAATTACGCGTCATTTAATACAATTATTTGTTTTTTACATCTTTAAATTTAGCTCATTTCATATATAGTATTATTTCATTTGAACAAAAGCAAAACCAGTCAATTAATATTTAGGCAAACATTGTTTGTTATCGTATGAGATTTTGTCATATTTAATAAAAAAATTATGAAATGCACTGAGAGTCTTTTAAAAACCGGAATAATAGCATTTGTCATACAGTTGAATTTCTAAATTTTTACTAGAAAAACCAAGCACTTAATAATTTTTCTACATAAATATAATGTCTTAGAGGATTTTCTTTCATTTTTCCATTGTTATTTTACTTGACTACATTCATTATTGCATTTCACAAAATCAAATTAACTGTAACACTAAATTAATATCATGCAATATACTAAAAAGCCTAAACTGGATGATCCAATCAATTTATGCTCATTTTTAAGGTTAAAAGGAGTAAATTGACATGAGGTGTAAACGAGAGGCCTTCCCAATTAAAATTCATGCTCACAATTATTACAGGATTTCTGTGAGTCGGTAGTGCAGTCGTAATCTTTCATATTTACCATGTCGGAGATCACGAGATCGATGCCAATCGGCGTACATCTAAAGAAAAGAGCGTCAAGCTCTTCTGGCTCTAAAATTCAACAAGAGAATAGTTGAATGCAAGTTTGTTATATGAGTTGTTTCAGGATGGCTTACTTGAACAAAAGTTAAAAGCTAATAACACTTTTCTTAATAAGTTTAAAAGTTTGATAAGATTTCCAAAACTCTAGAAATGAAGAGTAAGGTTAACAGGAGAAAACGTTTGAAACAAATATCAGGTTGTAACGGAAGTTCTTTCCAATTTTTGAGCTATATATATTTAGAGCGCGGTTACTTTAATTTATCTTGTTAATGCTACATGCTTATCTATGGTGACTGATAAAATATTATTTCCTCTTTCAGATTGTGGGATAGTTATTGTTATTTATAACTATTTCTAGCCTTAATGTACACTCTAGTCAAAGAGCATATCAGGTGCATTTTACTGTTTGAATTTCATCAAAGAAATTCAGCATGCTCACTTTGAGCAAAAACACTCAAAAACACCTAGGGAAATGATGTTGTGAATGAAAAGACCTGCAGAAGGTAGTTTTCACATTCACGTTTCCATAAAGATGGCTTCAGCCTGAAAGACGAATCGAGAACAGGATGCTCAAAAAAGCTTAATTTTGAGCAATTGTAAGTTACCATTGATGAACTGAGCAAAATCTTTGACGTAATCCATATGACCGATGGCTAGAAAGTGGGTTCTCACGATTTGTCCGAAATCAACAAGCAACAGTGTGTAACCCGTCGTGTTTCATTGCATTCTTCTGAATTTCAGGCACCTTTTTTAGACCGACTCATAATTGATAGCGACAAGAAGCGCAAAAGACAGTGGCTAAATCGTGGTTCAAAACCAAATCCATAGCCAAATTGTCTGTTACGAATTAATGAGTGACAATCAAACAATAACATCTGAAGTTTACTGTCAGCAGCTAACTCGTTTAAATGCAATTAACGGAAGGCAGGAAAAACGCTCTTCTTTGATAAATCTAAAAGGAGTGGTTTTGCATCATGTCAATGTCAGAAACCTACACGTCAAGAGCAATAAAAAATTTCTTGAAGAATTTGGCTGGGAAGTCATGCATCACCCACCGTATTCTCCCGCTCTTGCACCAACCGCTTTGTATCTTTTCAGGACCTTATGGAATAATTTAAAGGGACAAAGGCATAGTTCAAGAGAAGAGGTCGAAATGGCGCTATTTTCGGTGCTGATTTCTTTTTTGAGTCCAAACTGGCCAAATTCTACGAAGAAGGAATCAGAGAGCTTATGGTAAGATGGGAAGATGTAATTTATAAAAATGGTGACTATATTAAACACTAAATAAATGTATTTTTAAAAATATTTTTGCCTTACTTCAAATTTAAAAAATGGACAGAACTTCTGTCACAGCTGACACTTGTCTTTCATAGAAAATCGTATTATGATACACTTATATGTTCTTGTTTTTGCCATACCACGTTATTGACTAAGACGAAATACATCCATACCTAAAAAGGAGATTTATAAATCAAAATTGAGAAGATTTACAAAAAAATAATTCTTTATCAAAAAACATAAATAAATAATTTTCAAATTACCGATTTTCAGTGTGACAATAAAATATATTTAAATTTTCCATGGGGTTGAACGAAGGCTGAACAAAAATGTTACATTTATTCTCAAAACTTTATGTTAAAATTTTCTAAGTAATTGGATAGGTTTTTTAATGTTCTTGTTATTTTCTCTTACACAGTTGGTAAATTTTGACTGGGGACATCTGACTTGTCTTATTTTGGCCCCTGTTTGACAAATAGCGGCATGTTGTACAAACTATACGTTGCTTTACTCCTCTTTTCACTTTTCAATTTCATCAAAAATTGCTTTGATTTTACTGAAACATAAATGATTTTTTAATTTTGACTAAAGTTCATTTATGAAGATTCTTAAATAACACTAATACAGGACACATTGAAAATCTTGAAAATTTGTTTTTATTATTAAACTGATTCTTGACATCAAAATTAATACGCACAAATTTATAAGTTATAAATATGGGGTATCATCAGAAAACTAGATTTTGTCTAATGAGGGCTGAAACCTCAATTAAACACTAATGAGCTCTTATATGTTTAAAATTAACTTCGCTAAATTTCACTATCTGCACGTGACTGTAGGAAAGTATAAATAAATAAATAAAGTTAGAATGAAATATTATCAGATATGATTAAGAAATTGGAAACTTGGCTCATGCCAATCGTTTCATTACTAAGAAATCCATGAATTAACTAATTAACATTGTTTCTGCATGCGTTTGGATGCTACTTAACGAATTTTTTCTTTCATGAGATACATGCATTAGGATCCAAACATAGCAAGATACCTTATATTTAAATTTGAAAATATTTTCCCAACCAGTAATCAAATTATTATTATTTTTCAAAGAGGTAACACCATTGGATTGCATATTAAAATTTAGTTAAGGGCTTTTTGAAACTATATAATAATTTATTGTATTTTAAATTGTGCTTTTAATTAAAATTATTTTGATTCCAAATGTTCAATTATTTTTACTTCGTTTTTAAATTAAAATAAACTTCTTTAACTTACATTTGTCAAACCTTTGTAGAATATTACATTTGCTCCTAGATAAAAGAATGTGATTTTATTTACGGAATAAACGATTATTCATTGCTTTGAATAGAAAAATTGATACCAGACAAAATGAATTATTATTGTAAACGACAAAAATTTAGATCCGAAAAGAGAAACAGAATACACCAAATTAGTCACTCAAAGTGTTTCATTAACTTAACCAGCACCGTAAATGGAAAAAAAGTGTTTTATTTTTGGTTTAATTACCATTTTTTATTAAATTCGTGGACCCTCCGAATAAACAGTGTAGAATACACCTACTTACTAAACAGTAGATGTAGTCATAACATTTGTGGCCTGAGTCACGCTAGTTGACGTTGTCGATATTATTTCTATTCCCTGTTATTAATAAAAACTCTAAGCTGCAAATTTAAGAGAAGAGTACTAAAACTTGCGGGTAATTGACAGATTTGAAATGTTTTGGTTCTTAGTAAAATGTAAGGATATTTAAATTAATGAAGGTCAAAGTTCTCACAAAGCGGATGGGGAAAATTCACTGTACCATTATTCGGTGTGGCTAAAATTCCTAACTATACGGGCCTCTCAACATGTATAAGAACACATTTTGAATTAAACTGAATGGTTAATAAAACCTCACTTATAATAATTCTGGCAAAATTCCTAATAACACTCTGAATCATAATGTGGATCTAAGTTTTATATTAACATGACAAGGAATTTAACTTATTATGCTAATCAAATTGCATCAAAAATCAAGATCATGAACCCGAAAATTTAGGAACCAATTTCTGATATGTAAAAAATAAAATAATTGGCGATGATTCATTAAATACTAAACAATAAAAAGACACAATAAAGTGAAATTGAACTTTTAAATACCTTAGCACTGCCGAAACAATATTAAGATTTACCCAACTTAAATTCTTTTAAGGCCAAACCATATTAAAAGTAACATATGAGGCACGTATTAGTACAAATAAAATCAGTATATCATTTATTCCAAACCACTCTTTTTGATATTTGTTTATTGAACTTTTGACAATCAAATTTTTTGTATGTCATATTTAATATGCTAAAGTTCCAAACTACGGAGGATCATACAAGATCTTTTACCCATTCAGATACTAGAAAAAATGAATTAGTGCGGCAAGATTAACTATTTTTGATTGAAAAGTATCGGTAACTAAATACTGAGCATCGTAGGGAAGCATTTGTTGCAATCCAGAGGATGAATTGTGGAAGTTAAACTTTATAGCTCGAATCCGAAAATCAAATAAGGTGAGACTCCTCGATATCTGTTAATCAGTTTTGGTTGTTTTCCATGACTAAAAGTTGTTAAAAGATCTTGCATTACTGTGCGTAATAATAAAAAATCTTTTGGGTGCTTCAATTTAGTAGTCGCACAGTTCATTTTATAGCCTAGTTGTAAGCCTGCTTGTCGCAATTAAAATAGCTGGTTGATATAAACAAACAATAATAAGCTAATTAATGTCATTGATTTATGTATGAAGTACATTTCAAAATATTCCATAATGCTATTCCATGATCTTTTTGTTAAAATTAAAATGTCTCACTGTAGAATTTAAACAGCTGCATTAAGTTAACATTATTGGCGAAATTTATAATTATTAGTTACATTTTTTGGTTATAGTCCTCTTTGTTTAAAAATTTATTTTTCAAAACACACATTACTTAACGACATTCATTAGTTAAAAAAATTCAATTAGAGTCGAAGGTGTGTATGTGTATTTCGATTTGAAAAACTTTTTCGTCCGATTTTTAAATATTTTTAGTCACAACCTGAGGAACTCGTTTATTGATAAATACAGAGAAAGGATAATTTCTTATGGATTGCCAAATATCAAAGATGGAACCTTAATTGATTGCCTCTGAAATAACAATAGCTTCAAATTTTTAGTTTCGGTAAATTTTGGGAAAATGTCTTTGTCTTTAATGAACTTTAAAAAAGGTATGAGTGCAATCGATTTTTATGCGGTGTCAATTTTCAGCCATTTGAATTGTTGTTCTAATATACTTATTTTGTACAATTTAATTATTATAAACTGTAAAAGCCGATGCATAATTCGCGGTTTGACGCCAACGTTCCTTCCCCTTTTTTCTAGTTCATCTTCATCTTACAAAATTACCGTTTACGTCTGAAAACTGCATGTTATTGGTTATGTTATTAATCACATATTTGATTGTATTATTTTAAGTCATTTTTGCCAATTGTGTTTTTAAAATGATAATCATACAAATAATTAAATGCGGTGAAGTTTTACGTCTTTAATATAATCTTTATTACTGGTTATCAATTCAAAAATTAAACTTATCCGGCGCATTGCAAATTTATTTGTGTTTTGTTTTTTTATTTTTCTAGAAAGTAGTTTTACAAATGGTGAAAAGAAGACAACAGATATTTTGTCTCGAATATAGAACACAAATTATCAATTTATTAATTTAATTTTATTTCAAGCGAACAGCAACATATCTGGCAATGTTTCATTAATCGAAAGATTTGAAAAATGAGATTTGAATAATATTATTTTGACCGACGATTCAATTTTTACCTTTTTCCGTCAGTATAATTAAATTTGATTTCAACCAATCAGATTTAACAATTTTGACCACGGGACCAAATATCGATTTTCATTTTTTGAATAAGAATTTACTTATCATCAAATGTTTAGATGCTCGTATCACCGCTATAGTATCGCCCAATTCACCGTCTTGTCATTGTGTAAGACTGTAGCTCATATTAGTTTTATTATATACTAAACAAGGTAACACATTTAGAATAACTGCTCTTGGTCTTTAATTTACCTGAGGACATAAAATACATATTAAGCATAGAGGCTTACATCGTTGTATTTAACAATAGTTCTAGTTTATATTACGTCCATAAGTGTAAGACAGTCTTTGTGGATATTTGAGTTAATTTTTGCTTTAATAGGTTATTTTGCTTTCATTAAAATGAAGTGACATTTTGTACACGCTTATTTCAAACTACTTCCAAGTTTAATAAAGTCTACATTAATACTACTAAGTAAGTTTGCTGCTATTAGGGAAAATATGATATAACTTAAACGTAAAAATTAAATAAATACTTGTTTAGCAGAAAGATAAAATTTCCACCAATGGAGTTTTTACCATATATATGTCTTTTTTATGGATTAAATATAATTGATGTGTTGTCTAGAGCCAATAAATCAGCATATATTAAGAGCTTTATTGCATGAATACATTTAAGCATCTTGAATTATGAACCTATTTCGTACTTTTTTCTTGGACGTTCAACCAGTTTTATTTCAAATCCTATACTTTTTGTATTTTTAAAAAAATTAATAATTTAAATTTCAGCGAAAATTTAAACTCTGGAGCCTACATTGAATTCTATTCATGCGATGGACAGAATTCTTAATTTAAGTTGTGTACTAAACGTAATCAATAATATATAAAACAATTCCTACTACTTTTGTTATTATCAGATTAATGGTAGTGAACAAAAAAATCAATATGCGGTAAACATTTGTCACTTAAAAATCATTATTTTCCCCTCTTAGTGTTAATTTTAAATGATTTAACAGACAAAATACTCGATCATTTTGTTTAGCTGATTTGAGTTTTCCTATAGAGTCATAGCCGGTACACTGCCACACTGTAGCCACAATCTGTTTGGTGGCAGAAGAATACCAACAATGTAAATATCGTTTAAAAATGGGTAGTTGCGTCACTCTGATTTCCATTTCTGCTGGCATTTAGCTACTATTGGCTCAGGTTTACCATATTGAAATCCGTTTAAACATTACTTAAACAGTTCATATACTTTTACAAACCGAAGAAACGTATGTAGTTACTTTTCGGGGTATGTAAAAATAGAAATTGAAATGCTCTGGCATATCCGTTTGTCTTCCTTAAATTTTCAGATTGTAGTTATGAACATCTCCGTTAGTAAGGGAACGTGGTAATCATACTTTGTAGCTCAAGTTTTAAATCCTATCTTAAGGTTGTGGAAAATTTTTCATATGAGAAATTTAATCGTGTTGAAAATATAAATATTTAAGTAAAACTTTTCCGAAAATATTGGAAGTAAGTTTTCTACAAAAAATCGCGCCTCTGGATAAATTATCTCAGCTCAGCTAAGCTAATTCTGATTAATAACTCTGATAATTTGTTAATTAAGAATAATTCTTATTTCATCCTGCATTCTATTTCAGGTTGATGTTTTCGCGTTAGTTTTTAGGTTAACTAAATCTGGAGTTCTGCTGATTGAAGTACTTATATAAATATTTATTTTATATTTATCTTGTCAACTTTAGGCAACAATTCTCTAGGTACAATAATAATTACCATATCGAAATAACATCGAAATCACCTCCACCTCCTAATTTATAATATGCTTGAAATTACTAAGTCTCGATTAAAAACAGCTGCTGGCATTTTTCAGTTGTCACTGATGATTAACAGCATCATTACAGTTTATTAGAAAGTTAGTATTTTGGTAACTGTAAGGATCCAAGTAAATTTATACTTTGTTTCTGAATTTTCGCAGTATAACTAGGATTACTAAACAGTTATCTGGCTTTCATTGGAATCAGGACGAATATTGAATAACTTATAATGAACGGTATCAGTTTATTATTTTTATTACTATCCTCTAAAAGAATATATTTTTGGTTAATCATTCTAATAATTATAAGAATGTCGCGTTTTTTCATTTTTCAGTCATATTATATTCTTATGATCAAAATTAGAAAAAAGGAATAGCTTTGTTGGAATACCAGCCAAATTCTTTGATTTAAAACATTACTCTTACATGAAATGTGAGCTGAAAGTTGGTTCTTTGTATTTTGAGCAACAGAACAGCGCTTGAGGAAGAAAATAAATGGCGATATATCGATTAAAGTAAACATCAATGACAAATCAATTTGTTGGTCGATTTAGAAAAAGAACGCTTTCCTCTATTTTGCATTCCATTTAGGGCAGTTTTATGCGTAGTAATTATTAATTTAAGGGTTAACAAGACCACGTCTATTGGTGTCATCACAATTATTAGTAAAGACACAGAGAGGATAGTAAGTTTCTTGACATATTATCAGGGAACATGTAAAAAGGAAACCAAAGGAAGAAGTTGTCACACAGCGAAACATTTCAGGTCAGGACCAGTTTGTTCGTAGAAGAATTAATACACCTTTCATTTTATATTTCTATTGATAAATAAAAATTTTGAGCATAGAATTATAGCATTCTCCTTTTAAGTGGGATGTTTACGGAACTGTAAATCCTAGAGTTGCTGAATTCTACGTAGAATTGTCGAACAATTTTTTATTTCATCATGTGAGAATTTTTTATTTACATCTAACAAGAATAACCTTACCTAAGACTTAGATTTGTCTTTATGATTATCCTGCGTAGCTAAAAACATTTATTAGGCTCTGCGTAATGGAACTACTTGTCGTTTTTATTTCGGTGGGAGAATTTTGTTAAGTGACTACTAAAAATTAGTTCTTAGATATTAAATAAAAATGAATAGTGCTAATACGGCCATTGGATGTCATAAAATTGACCTAATATAACTAAATAACGAATTTTGCAGTGCTTCATGGCTATTTATGCTCAACTAAATTTTAATCTCTGCATTTAAGAGTAATATTAGTACCTTATATTTTTTCTAATATCAACTCATTTCACTTTTTAAATTAAAATTTATTTTCTGGCATTTCGGCCAAAAATTTAGCATCCAGGATTTACATATTTATCAAAAAATTACAAACTTATGAAGTTCATTAAATTGAAAAGCATTCAAATTCCTTAAATAGGCTTATGTTTTTAAAATTATTTGAGAAGTCCTGCTTCAGGGTTCTGATTTATTCCAAGAAGTGCGAACATTTTCTGAAAGTAAATCAGACTACTTTTGATTATTGAATATCATACTTTTCATAAGAATGTCAAAAATGCAAAACAGTGTTCACTGAACAAAATTTTCTATGAACGGGTAATTGTATTTTATTTACAAATCCCGAATGAAAAACAAATAAAGATTCTTGAATTCATAAATATATATACAAAATAGCAGAAAACTCTAGAGAAATAGTTCCAGATATCTAGACCTCTTCCATTGAACGACTTTTGATGCGACCTTCTAGTTCATTTTTATTCTTCCATTTATTACAGCAGAAACAGAGAACACGCGAAAAACCCGTTCGATAGGTTTGATTCATCCAGGCATAAATAAAAGGATTATAACATGAGGCAGAGCTGCTAAGCAAAGTCGAAAAAGTCCAAGCTATTGCAAATACTCTCGAATTCCACTCTACAATAGTGCCATAGAGGTAGATAACATGCCTTGGAAGTTGAGATATGGCATAGATAGCAGATACGGCTATCATCATTTTCACCATCTAAAAGGAAACCAATAGTATGAAATACATAATAAAATTAAAATTTGTATTAATAAGGAATAAAAAACCTTATAAATGATTAATCTTTAAATCAGAAAAAGAAATTATAAGGACAAAGATTTAACCAAGTTACCTATTTTATTTGAATAAGAAAAAAAATTTTTCGAAAAATTGAACAAATTGTAAAAAATATATAACCAGATCGCAAAATGTCCTATCAGAAGGGCTTCAATTTTCGTTTGCTTGCATTTAAATTTCTGTTTAAAATTATTTGTTTAAATTTATTAAAGGTGGTAAGATTATTTTGATCTGAATTAATTTGTAAAATAAGTATTTTTATGACTTTCTTGGACATGTTATTGCGTAGAGAAATTGGCTGTGCTGCCACTATTTTTATAGTGCTAATAGATATGCACTTTCACGTAATTATTCCAAATTCAAAGTTGCTCAACAAAATGAAGAGGACGTGTTTCCATGGATATTACTTACACACTAAGTTTTATAATTCGAAGCTGGAAAAGAATGCCAAAAGTGCAGAAGAGATAAACAAAAAGACTTGCAGATTTCACTGTGTTTCATAAAGTCCACCATATATTTCCTCTGCGATCATTGAATAAACGGACTTATTACTATAAAAAGCTGTAATTATATTTAGTGTCATACCATTGAAAATGTATTAAATTTCATTGTTCGATTTCAATAACGGTACCAGCGGATGCGATTTCAATGTCAAAATTTTTATTTTTGCTTTTGGTTTTGGAAAACAATGAAGGTTTATCGTAAAGTGAATAAAATTACAAACAATTAAACACAAATATCCAAATAATCGAAAAATGTTAATGCCATTGATGCGAATCAGGTTACCTTAAGACTTACAATAAAACAATTTCAATGCTTTTATAAAGCTAATCTTATTCTAAAATTTACATCATCGAAACTTTATTTAGGGAGTATTAAAATACATTTAATCTGTTGTTGAATCTACATTCAAATGCACCCAGAGGAAAATAATCACGTTTGGCAGTAAGTGACCGAACGCAGTAAAATGCTCATACACAATGAAAAAATTGGGAGATTTAAATTATCTTAGACAATAATGGCATCAATGACAATATAATGTAAAATTATTTGTATGGCTATTGTTGAATTTCTCTATTTAACACCTCATAGTTATTCTATTCAGGAACATTCACTGGATTTATTTTTACGTTTTGACAAATCTCTTTTGGGTATTTAAATCTCGATTTCATATGACATAAATGAAATTTTGGCAATGGAATCTAAATAAGTATAAGTTTACCTAGTCTTAAGTAAATGTTTGTTTAACTGTTTAAACCTCATATTTTTATGCATTTATGTTAAAAATCAAAACAAAAATTATGATATTGACAAAGACCTCTATACTTTTTCATAGTGATTCACGCTTTCACTCTAAGAGAAAACATAAACAGCAGCATCTTGAACTGTGATTGTGCAGAAAAAGTTGTTGATGAGTTATAAAAAGTGTAAAGAATTGAAAAATTTACTGGTCTGCTACCAAATCGTCTAAATTGAATTTCAATTTAGAAGAATTTCAAGTGAAGTTTATTCACTCTCATTTATTTAATATTAACAATAAATCCATTATAACAGTAGGACCAGACTCAGTTTATGCTTTAGGCTTAAAAAAGAGACAGTTGTTTGTATGTAAATATATACGTATTGATGGTGAACAGGAGAAAAGCTCAAAAACAATTATAGCTATATAATGTGCTGGAGAAACTATATCCTTTAGAAAATCCATTATTTTGTAAACTCGAAATTAAATATTTTGGTATTAAAATTCGATACGGTCAGGTACACATTTATTAATAAAAGTATTTCAATTTAACACTTTTATAATTGATTCAAGAAAGGCGATCAAATTCTGTCACTATTCCATCAAGAAAATAGACTACCTATTAACTTTACGATTAAAACAGGAGTAAACAATACCAATTTATACGAAATTTTTTAATATTAAGTGATGGTCATGGTAAACATTTCCCCACTATTCTCGTATATATTTAACTCATATATAATTACACTTTTATACACCTTAAAAATACTTCAAAACGTGCTCTATTAGAAAAAAACAAAACTGTCTTAAGATGTCTTAAAAACAAAATTTTCCAGACGGAAATGTAATAACCGACATAAAAAATAGATAAAATTTATAAATACAATTCTATTTTTGAATTTTTAGTTACCATTAAAGCATACAAAATTAAACATTCAAATAAGTGTGAAATATCTACCCTTGGTCAATGTCCAATAACAATTCTCGAAAAGCAAAAAAACTGTAATGTGAAATTTACTTTTTAAAAATATCCAAAGGATCACAATATTTTATATAAAATTGTAACATTATATTTACGTAAATTTCATGCAAGGCAACTCTCATATCCACTTTTTCAAGGATTCAATAAAATAGTAAATTTCATACCACAAATTTGTCTTATATAGAATTGAAACTTGTTTTTGCACATTAAGTAAAGTTACTACTGGCTTGGTGGATTATCAAATGTCCTATTCATTATAACTCTGTATTATATCAATATGGTTAAATTTTTAAACACCATTTATTTTTATATAATTACTATAGAAAAGCGAGTATATTTATCAATTAAGAGAAAAGGGAGACAGTTTTCAAAGGAATACTTGTAATTTTTTTTGATAAATTAAAGGTATTTTTAAAATTAATTACATTTCTGAATTGAGTTTTATTTATGTACAATACGTGCAAATGATCAAAAATTCAAAATGGTTTTCCCACGGAATTAATACGACCTAGCGTCCTAAAAATGGATTCACCACCTCTGTAATGAAAGAGAAAGTTAAAACCCACAGTATAAACAGAATTTTAACAGTCTTCGACGGCTTTTACCTGCTTTAAAAGGATTTATTTCTTTTTTTCAAATAAATACGTTGGTGCCAATTTTGTGAGCAGTAAGTTTTCTTTAAGTACGCATTTTTTTCTAAATGACAAATTAAAGTTAACCTTTAATTTAACAATATCACAATTGTCTAATCTAAAACTCAAAGTTATAATTAAAATAAACACTTAAAATAATTATATCGTTGCACAATGTGTGTCTCTGATTAGCGAATTAAATTGCATATGCATTTAATTTGGCCGCATTTTGATAAATTTGGGCGTCTCCTATTAGCTCTAGTAAAAGCCGTTATAAAATCATTAGTAATCCCAATATGATTATTATGCAGAAGTCATGCCCACATTGATTGCATTTACTTTGCCCTTCTTATATGCTAGAAAACGTAACCGCCATTTTAGTTAGTTAGAATTGATAATTCACTTTGTATGGAGCATTGATTTTTACTTTTTAAAGTATGTTCGATTTCATTTTAAAAAATAATAAACTATTTTGAATTTTGATTGTTTTCTTGAACGGAAAGAAATAAAAAAAGTTAGATATTAAAATTATATTCAATTTACTATAATCTGTTATCTAATTCCGGATGAATATTTTGAAGTAAATATTCAAATTTATTTGAACTCACTTTTCTTTTTGATCTAACTGCCATTCCAGTCCGACTGACAGATATCACTCCTCCAACTTGAGTAGAATTAAGTTTCCATACAATAACAGAGTATGAACAAATAAGAAGGGCCAGTGGAATAAAATACTGAAGAATCATCAATGTCAATGTGTATGCTTTAGATTGTTCTTGATCCCAGGATTCCGCACACCGCAAGCTCCTATCTTTCTCTAAATATCCTACAATGGCATTCGGTATTGCTTGAACCGACGCTGTAAGCCAAAGCCCAAGAAGGACAAACTTGGCCTTTTTAGGAGTTAATAATCGCCGTCTTTGCAATGGCCAAAAGACAATAAGAAATCGATCACATGAGATGAGAACATGGGTAAAGGCGGTCAGAGTAACAGTAAGACATTGAATGAAGGGAACAATTTTACACATGGCTTCGCCAAACGGCCAACTATCAAGCCAAATATCGGCTACAGCTGAAATAGGAATAACTGCAAGTGTTGTTAGGATATCCGTCAAACTGAGATTGTAGAGAAATATATTTGTCACTGAATGCTGAAGGTAACGATGTATCACATAGCAGACAAGAGAATTTCCAATAAGGGCAATGAACATGAGTGGGATATAGGGTAGACTTAAACCTAGTTTTAAACCCAAACTGAATGCTTCCATAGGCCCCCAATGGGAATCGTTGAAATTGTCTTTCAAAATTTCATTAGACATTGTGTAATAATCATTCCAAAGATCGCAAATTCCGATTTTACTTTGAATAGCCTCGCGTATTTTTACGCCTTAGTGCGCGGGTAGATGCGTGCCTGCATAGGTTAATTGCAATTGCAGTGCTGACCAATCAGCAATTACCAATTTAAGAACGAGCTGAACAAAAGAAATAGCAAGTAAACACAAATTGATTCTAGACGAAATTTATTAGTTGATCTTTGTTTATTTTACGATAAAGATAAAAAAGATTTAATCAAATTGGGGTACAATAGCGATACAAATCTTTCGAACTTGTTGACATTTGCTTTCTTTTGTTCCTAAATGAAACAGAGATGTGCTTTATAAAAGAATATTTTTATAACAATGCATATCTGTTTTGTAAAGCAGAATTTAATGAATATCTATTTTTTATGAAAATGAGCTTTTTAATTTTTTTAGCAGAATATAAGATTATTTATAATTTTTTAAATGGAAAATATTTCATTAAGATCGCAAAATATCTTTTAATATTTTTAATAAATTTCAATAACGAAAGCAGAATAGAGAAAATAGATGCGTCAACTACTTTTGAATGCTTAAAATCCCTTTAAGGAGCAGGCCGACTTAGAAAATATAAAAAATCGATACTATTTATTTTTCCCGATTCGAATGTTTGACCGATTTTATTCGATGGTTATAAAAATTGACCTGCTGAGATTAAATGGCATTCTAATATCATTTTTGTTCCGATCATTCCAAAAACTTTCATTGTTTTCAAATTGTGCTTTTGTGGGGCGCCAAAGGAGTGCAAATAATCTAAGTGATTTTTTACATATATCTTACCATTAATGCAAAAGCATAAGCTGTGACCATCAAAATATTCAATATTGCGCAAACGCAACTCTAAAAGAAAAGTGAATTATTAGGAAATTTTGCTTTATTTGCAGCCGAGATTCAGCCAATTTGAAAAATGTTTCATTATTAAGGGATATAAACATGTATTTGGTGATATTTTATTTGGATATTGTTGATGCTGTCCTATTAGTACAGATAACTTAATACAGATTGGAAGTATTATTTAGCGTTAATGGCTCCTAATCTCTAATTTAAAGTTTGTGCATCTATTACGGAATTACATGTAATGCAAATTCCTCTTAAACATTTCTAACTGCAAATACAAAACTTTAAGGGCCTTATAAAAATCACTTCCTTTTAGTAATACGCAGTGCATTTAAATTAGAAGCCCAAAATGACATGTATATGTGCATAGCGTTTTCCATTTAACTCGATTTGACGTGACTGGAAATGAAAATATATCAACCGGAAAAGAGCTCTGAGCTTATATGACATTATCTCACATATAAATCTTGGGGCCAATTAATTAAGGCTTAGTATTTCGACATCATGATATGAATTTTCCCCTTCTGAATACATAAATAACTTAGAAATCTTCATTTCAAGCAAAGACCTGCCATGTGCCAACTTCACTAATCGTCCGTTTTTTTTACTTCTAATTCGTTTCATAACTTAATGGACTTGTATATTACTTTCCAACAGATGCTTTTTCGTAATAAAATTGTGCAAAAGATATAATAACAATTTCAATTATTTTAGTATAAACATGCAAATAATTTGAAATATTATTTACAGTATTTAAATGAGAACTTGACTAAGGAGAATAAAAAGAGTCCATGTTATGAAAAGATTGCAATGAATAGTACATATTGCTAAATATTAGTTAAAATTGCAATCTTAATTTTTTAACAGTGTATATGCCCGTCTAATTTATTTTTTTTGGCAATTATTTTAATCAAGACAAATTACTCATTAAAGCTGCTAAAAGTTATAAAATTTAAAAAACATATTTATATCAATTCGCAGCCATTACTCTATAGACAGAAAGAATAATTAATTTTGTCTACCTATTCAGCGCTCGTTCAAACATGCTCTCTTCTGTGTCTGTGCCTGATGTGATAAATTGTTCAAATTCTCGCAAGATGGAGGAAAACATAAAAGGGAACTGATTCTAAAATTAGCAAAATACTTAAAAGACGCGTTTGAAATTAAAATATATGAAAAGGAAATGAATGGTTGAACATTGGATAAAAACGAATGCTTACAACGGACTAATATTTCTAGAAAATTCATGTTTGTGAATGGAAATATCGAAATGCCACAATTTCCAGATCTTAAAAATGAAACGTAAAAAAGTCACGTACGAGTAGGTTCCTATTTAGTTAATTCCTCCCTGTTTTATACATTTTACATTTTATGTTTAACAATAAACTGCCATTACATATTAGTAAAATTCAATAGCATTAACTTTGCTCTCATGCATTTTAAAGATTTGCATTGATGACAGTGTTTAACGAGCGTATAATCAATAATGATTACGAAATTAATTATTACTGACATTTTTAACCTGTAAAATGGTACAAATTTGTAGTCTACATTTCAAAATTGACAGTAACTGCAATGGCGTTAAAATGCAACATTCATCAGCCAAACAAATGAATAAAATTAAATGAAAATTATTATAAGTTTAGAATTATTAATTTCGGTTTAATTAATTTTCTTTCAAATAATCATTTTAAAATTATTAAAAGTGGAATATTTGTGAGCAGTTATTAAATAACAAGTTTTTCTTTTTATTGCTTTAGATCTCAATTTAATATAAGTAGCATCGTTCGAGACACTTAATCATTATTAACCTGATGTCTTTAATTTAAAAATGCCAATTTAGCCAATTTAATATGATACCAAAACGCGGCTGAAAATAAGCAGAAGTATTAGTGCTCATACTGATTCCCATTAAGAAAAATTAAACAAAATATTGTTCAAACCACTCTATGACTTTTAAAACCTCTTTCCATCAAATGTCTTAAGCATTAAAACTCACATGAAATATGATTTTTAAGGTTTGCATGCATAGTCATCAGAGCCCTTTGGCTATTTAATTTGGTGTCTCAAGGTTAAGGTTAGATAACTCGAACCATGAAAGATGTTAGAACCTGGCGTACAAATATACCATCCGGATGTAAAAATAGATTTTTAAACATTCTTCTGCTAATTAATATTCTGTTTATTTTATTTAATAAATTTGTTTCTGAATCTTAACAAATGTTTGAGCAGATCTGGCCCTTAGGACTTATTGGTTTAGGCCAAAATGACTTCAGCACAAAAAGATTGAATTAAAAATTAGCTGCTTTGATAAGTGTTTTAATCATTTTGGGCTCTGATTTGAATTGTTCAAGTTTTATTGTGAATATTCTTATAATTAAGGAAAAATTTTGAAAGCTCTAGAGAAGTGACAAATTTTTGCAAAGTTGAACATTATCGGCTACTTTCTATCTTGTCTACTTTAAAAAGGTTAATATTTCCACGAATTCACAGATACCTGTTTGACTATGTATAATACTTATTAAATATAATAAATCCTTTATTTGATATATTTGGTATTTTTATCTTATGCTTTTAATTATTTAAAAAATATAGAGAAAAAGCGTCAATGGTTGTCTTAAATTTCTTTCTATACCCACAATTTTGATTTGAAGTGTGTACGTGTAATTATGCACTTTTTGTAATTCATATTTAAATGTCATTCTTAATGACACTGTATTATTGCAAATAGTAAAGTATTAAAATAAAATAATTATAACAAGAGATTATTGAATTTATAGTACATTTTGACTTCCGCATAAAGTATTTGTTCGATTTAAATAATTGAATTTGATATAAATTGAAGTCATATTTTAATTTTCCTCCCTCAGTAGTAACATACAACAATGGAAAAAACCTTTTTTTATGTAATTACATGCATATTATACAATACTCTCACATGGGATAGTAGATAAACAGTCACGATTATTGAGGCCTTTATTTTTTTTTAAATAGAATAAGCCCCCATTAAACTAACTAAAATAAATATA
The DNA here is from genome assembly GCA_900708905.1 of Hymenolepis diminuta. Lineage (NCBI taxonomy): Eukaryota > Metazoa > Platyhelminthes > Cestoda > Cyclophyllidea > Hymenolepididae > Hymenolepis > Hymenolepis diminuta. Next base: position 116,891 of record CAADRB010000015.1, on the reverse strand, counting down.
ATAAAAAATCACAATACATTAATAGGAACTTATGATTAGGAGTTAAAAAAACAGTAAAAAGGGATTGCACAGCAGCACATTTAAAACTAAAACTAACGCATTTTTATTGTTCTTCTGAAACAGATCAGCTTATCTCATTAGACGCATAAATTGCTGAAATATAAAAGATTAATCACTTTGTCCAACTAGTGACAATTCATTTAATGAGATAAAAATGCGATATTAAAAAATAATTTGCTCTATTTATTTTCAAATACTATTGCTTCTACTTTTGCTGCATTGTACATGACTGCTTAAAACATTCACTGTGGTTGATTGTAAGAACGGTAAATATTATTTTTCATCCCAGCTATTGAAACCCTGCACTCAATCTGACTGAATAGACAAGAATATTTGAGCTCTGTTATCAGAGAGCCGATATTGTAATTTGCAATTATGAATGCAATAAATAATAAATTCTTTTTGGGTTTATACAATTAAAAAAATTTAAATTAACTGATAAAATACCTATTTTTACACATAATGTCGATATATCATGTATGTTGTCATTTGTTTTTCTGAAAAAATTTTCTAAATAAAGGAACCTAAAAGACCATACCTTATATATATCAGCTATATATATTGGGTAATCTTGTTAAAAATAGTCGATTCTGAGCTTACTTATCTTTAATGAATGTGGTATAGCAGTAACATCCAAAGACAGTTTCCATAAAAGAACACAAAGAAGATATATTAACTATATTACAAAATATGCTGATTAATGTGGTACAATTTTTCCACCTTAGGACGTTTAAGTATAATTAGAGTAACGTTATTTCTTTGCCAAGGTTGTCAATTATAATGACACTGCTAAAAGTTAACAAGGTAAAAGACGTCCTTTTTCCTAGATGTTTCGGATTAAAATAGATTGCAAATGTCTTATCAATTTTTTGTTGTCATCATTAGCTTTAGTAATCATGATTTACAGAGTTCTGCTTGGTTAGAACTTTCATCTCTGCTACGTTACGATCATTCCATTTTACAACCATTTAAAGGCAAACAATAATTAAAAGCCTCAGGTGTGCCAGCTCTGCCGGTTGATACTACGTGAGTTTATTTTGGTCTCTCGATTTTGGATTAAATAAAAAACAACTTGGAGAGCAATTACAATTAAATAACTTTGTTAATAAATACTTGAGGTCATAGTCAAACAATTTCTTTAGTAATCCGATGTACAAATCATTATATATGAGTTTGGGAGCAAGAACTATTTGTTAAATAAATATAAAGACTCAAAACGATAAAAGATAAAAATTAAATAAGTAATTTATGATAATTTGAATTTATTTTCAATATTTTTTATATCTCCTCCCCCCTTTATCATTTACAGTATTTTTTATTAATGAATTTCAGCACTATTCAGATTGCAAAAGAATCACAAAATTTTCCTGCCTTAATATTGAACGAAATAATATTTTTTAAATGTCATGTTCTTTTTAAACAGTTTTAAAATTTTATTGTGCTCGCTCTTGAGAATAATTGTTTACAAGTGAGCTGAATACTGTCAATGCGATAAAAGAAATGCTTAAACATGTTATTGTTTTAGTTTTTAAATCTACATTTAAGTTCAGACATATGTCAGAACTCGAGTATATATAAAAGGGGTAAAGTTAGTGGGGAAACTGTGTTAGAAAGTTTCAAAACTAATTTAAATTCAAAAATATATCTTAGAATTTTGAGAGATTATAATGCATGAAAAATTTTGTGATATGATAAGGCATTACACTAAACGGGCAGAAGCACACTGAAACGGTACTGTATTTAAGTAAATTTTATTGATGCATGAATAACAAGAACAGCCCTCCGAAAAAAAGAAAGTCTAATCAGAGAAACGTAGAAACATTTTTTAAAGTTTTTAATTAAACGATTTTTAAATAAGTAATTTTGAATTATCTTGCATAGAAACGCAATCCAAATGCTTATAGAGTCAATAAAATTAAAAGCTTTTAAAGGATGAAGGGGATCAATTTAAATAAGCCTATCGCAAATATATGTTGACCGTAAACAGTAATGGACAGTCTGAAAAATGAGCTGCAAATTTTACCAATTAACAATAGAAAATCATTGTAACATCAACCTTTTTTAATGGAAATAAATTGAAAACGAATAAAGTTAGTAAGGAAAACAAAACCAAAATTTTCCTTTTCACTTTTCCGCAGTTAAATGAAGAAGTATGTTTACTTTAAAATTCATTTAATTTAAAACTTTGTCGTTGCATTGTATGAGTACATAAAAAAACAGGCTCTGTCGTCCAAAAAGTCATAACCGTGAGCTATTAAATTGGTATAACCTTCTTTTTCTATCTAGCTGCTTAAATTATTGATTTTATTTAAAAATAATTTATTTTATTTTAATTACAGGTTCGAAGAAACTCTGTTATTCAAATATTTGATAGTGAATGTATTAAGTACTTTTCATTAAAGCTAACTCATTCATTAATTTGTAATGCTAATTTAAAGAAAAATTCAACCTTCCAAAATGACCGTATATATTATAAAATCAAAAATATATGTTTGCCATTTTTGATAATCAAATATATATTATATTAAATTTTGAGCTCTAATACTTTTAAAGGACTGAATTTTGGATTTGTCAATATTTGAATAAACTAAAATTATTTTATTTATCATAATGATAAAATCATAATTTGCTATTCAAAGTATCTTTTGAAAGCATAACCCGCAAAAATGTTTTTGCACATAGGGAAAGAAACGAAGAGAAAAACGTCAATAGAATGAAACAATCAAGAAATTGGAGTTGCTTATATTGTTAGAATTTTTGCATAAAGTTATAATCACCAAATAAATGAATGAACGGCGTATTTGAAAATAAAACAATATTTCTTTAAAGGAACACGGTGAGCTTCCATTATATACAAAGTAAACTGCTAACTTTAAATTTTGGAAATCTTAAGGTGGAGGGTGGAAACATCTTAATAAACCATTTGATCAAGAGTTAGTATCTGCAGTCATAAAGAGATCGGAATTAGCAACTAAACAGAGTTAAGGAGACCTTTCAAAATGGCTTGAACTATCACTTCAGTGTATTCAAATCCTTTCTGAAGGCTACAGAGAAATAGCTGATTGAAGGAAAATCTACTTTTATATTTACTTTAGTGTTACATAAAGATAAATGAGTTGATGTTATAAAAGCGCTGCTTCTAGAGAGTAAATTGACCTAGTAAAAGGGAGAATGTTAACAGTCCGAAATATGATTATATAGTTCACCAGAGAATCATTTCATTAAATATCGCAGTAAACGCTTTAAATGTTATAATTTATAGAGCTTAAGATATAAACCGTAATTCTTTTCATTATTTTTACTGTGCGGATTTAGAACATTTATTTAGCATGTATGTTGTACAAGCCTATTCACCCATTAACGGTATATACTTGCATTCACATCACTAACTATTTCATGAACTGGATCGTTGGCTTAACCGGTGGTAGCACAACCCGCATCACCAGAGTAAAGTAAATTAAGTTCAAATTTGCGGTAAATTTATTGGAAAGACTTGTTTAAAGTCAAAACAAAGATTGCTATTTTAAAAAATTTGTAGTTAGTGTTCACTTAGTATTTTAAATATAGCTACGTTGCGTGCAGGAAGGAAAGTGGTGGTAAAGTTTGCCAAATATTTTAGTCTAAATACCAAGTCACTAAAACTTTATTGATGATTTAATTTATCGAACAGAGTGTAGGAATTAGTAAAAAATTATTATAGATTGCTAAAAATTGTCAAATATTTTTGGAACCATTAATATTAATGTTGATAAGATTAGTATTTGCCCTAATTTTAAAATTATATTCTAATTTCAAACGCTAAATGAAAGTTTTTTAAAAAATTAATTTTTCGTCTTCTTTGTCAAAAGCTGCTTCCATTTTCATTAATTTTCATTTTAAACAATTTAGACAATTTGGTCTTAAAACTTAGAAATTAACTCAGTAAAAGGAGGATCTTACGCAATAAAAGCATGAACTAAATGTCAAGGCGAAATAAATGGGTAATTTAAACATACCTATTAACGTGAAGTAGTGCTTCTAGAAGAGTAGTAAATTTTGAAATTAATAACTGACGTAGAGCGAACCATTTTGATCCCTCAGAGTGGAATTCTAAATACCTCACCTGTATCAACTGACGGGATGCATGAGGGGTGATAGTGTATACTTAAATTACTTTCCTATAACCATGCTGCAACAAATATCATGTAATTAATGATATGACACTTCTAAAAATTACTGTTTTGTTGTGTTGACAAAATGTACCTAGTGCCTTCTTGATTAAATAAATCAAATGTGACACAATGCATCACTGATATATCGTTAAAGGATGCACTGTGTAACTTAATAAATGAACGGCAAGACGAAATTTTTATGAAAATGTTTTAAACTTTGTATCCTATCTACTTTGGTTCATAGAAATTGTAATTATTACGAAATATCACTTCTGCATTACCTGTCATCTTTGAGTACCCAGTTTTATTTCAGTCTCGTAAATATACTACTAAATAGAAAAATGTAAAGATTATAAATAAATTGTAATAATTTAAAATTTCCCCATTCACTTCCTTTCCAAGGAAGATATTTCCAAATTAATCAAATTTGCCTTTTTCTGTAATAATTTAACTAAAATTATGCAGATTAACGCAAAACTAAAGTTATGAGATGTTTATTTGATAACAATTCAAATTCCTGACAAAAAACCGAATGTCTTTTACGTAAAAACTGGATTTTTACTCGATTTTGAAACTTCCAGTTTGACAATATATAGATAATAGACTTTCATGGATATACAGAAGATTTAATTTTATATATAATTTTTCTATTAACTGTAATTGTACCATTGTTCTTAATTCTGGCAATGTGATAATTTGTTTAAATTAAACATACTATTACTTTAGTTTTACATAATATTATATTAACTGAAGGTATAAACTTAGGCTCACTTGTGGCAAACTTAAGCCAAAATTTCCACTTTAAGTCGCTTAAATCCAGTCGGGTTTAAATAATTCACCTCACATTTGATGAATGAAATGCACAACCAATCCTGATATAAATTTTTCAAACTGGAACGATCCTGAATGCAATCAATTTATTACGGATGAATTTATAATAGCATTTTACTGCAGCATACTTTAAAATTTTATAAATTACAAAATAAATAGTTCAGTAAAACTTAAAATGTGTAACATTAGCAAACGGTCTGTTAGTAATTTGACTAAATACCTCACATTTATATAGTGCAGATTCATAAATTGGCATCTCGAAATAATGTGCATAATAATTTACTTTTTTATCCATAAACGTTAGTAATTTTACCTCTGCTCTAAAATTTTGCACAAAATTGCTATTTGTGTTAAGACGGAATATGACGGTTATCTAATTGTGCATGCCTGATATTTTTAATGTGCTTAAAAATGTTTTTGAATAAAATGAAATTCAGCAAATTATAGCTTCCTTCGTAATAATTATAGCATTTTCATTGAATATCTTGAAGCTAAACAAATTAATTGTTATTAAAATTTTACACCTTTTCTTAAATTGCAAACGCAAATATACAAATTCATGTATAATATTTTATAATTTTGATATGAAGTCAATAGGATTTTAAACGATAAATATATATTTTAAATGTTTCTTGTTTTGAAGTAAGCAAGATGCTATAAATTTAATTATCTGCGAATAAAAGTTAATATTAAGGAAATGTCTTCAAAGTGTGAGCGAAGAAATGATGCACACTTTTCTAATAAAGTCCTTAGTATGAATAACTAGAGACCTCATAAATTACTGCAAATTCACTTTTAATCGTATCAAAATCTATCCATCGATCATCAATCAAGATAAATATGTTCTTTAAAGAAGAAGTGAACATTTTGCTTATTTGTCATAGACTCTCCATTCAACTGCATGAATTTTTTGACCTCCTCGTAAATTTCGGAGATCGCAAAAGTATTTATGTATCACTTGATATTTAATATTCTGCTCGGTATTTAAAATCATCTTAAAATAGGCCATTCACCTGAATTCCTGGTATAAAAGGAAAGATAGCGTTGAAACTAGTCACACCCATATTTAGACTACCTTTTATGGATTTTTTACATTTTTCATTATCTCTAAAGCATATAATTCTGATTAATTTTATTTTGGTTAAGAGAATGCCAAGTATTTGGGCATGTCAAAACCTATGTTGTTTTTTCCCAAACATCTCTTACCCTAATAAATAATGAATTATTTTGCCAAAATTTTTTTAGTATTCTAACTGCATGTGCCAGAAGGAATAACAACTACTTTTTCTCGCCTCCAATATTTCCTTTATAGATAATATGTAATTCTTTTCTTTGCCCCTCCACTGATAAAAGACACATTATAATTTAGACCCATTTGCTTAAGCCGATACCGACTGAGATTGAATTTCGTTAGTACGCGCATGTTTCTCAAAATGTGTCTTTTGTTCTGCTTTGGGTTATTGGCTTTTGTCTTAATTTGCCATATTATCAAGTTTTTTAGATTGGTGGCTCTGCGAAATTACTACTGAAACTTCTAGTTTGTTACATTGTAACAGTATGAATCTTCACTCATGGCACTTTCATGTGAAAAACTTTCTCCTAAGTAATAAGCATTGTAATTTTAGTATCAAATAAGTACTTGTCTTACTGAATCCTTAATGCAAGAAGCTCTCCGTTTATTATTACACCTGACTTTATACATTATATCCTTTAAGAGGTAAACATCAGATATTCCTGTCTCTAATAAAACCTTTGTTTAAAAACAATTTTTTTCATTTTTTAGATTTCAAATTTTGGCATATATGGTTAACAATAAGTATATTGATACAGCTACATGTTTCCTTTATAAATATCTGCTACATTAAGAAATATCTATTTTCTTATGTTAAGAATATTAAATGTGTTGGTTAAATAAGTTCGATTTACCAACACTTTATTAAAATCTCATGAAGGTTGTAATTCTAACTCTTAAAAGAGCGCTAATCTATCGGCCAATTAGAACTTTTAAAAAATGGGTCTACATTTTACGAAATTAAATTTTACGAAAACAGAGTTTGATACCTTTTGAAATAAAACAAATTTCTAACAACAAGATTTTCAGATCTCTCCAACTGCGGTTCCAGAAGTCAGAACGACTTAATCTATCAGGAATAATTTAAACTTATGTTAAGTTAGGGTTTATGCTCTATTATACACGACAAGCACCAAAAATGATTAACGGGTACAAATTAAGTCAGAAAACCTATTAATTTATTTGAAATAAATCATGTTAAACAAAGATAATGCCAATATTAACCAATAATGATTGCAATTATGGAATGCAATTCTTTTACAAATTCTATAACAAGCACATTATAAACTTTGAATGCTAATTAAAGAGATTTTAAAGCAAGAGTTCACCTCCTGAAAAAATATAAAAGTATGCCCATCTGATCACCAAGAGTGATAAGTTAATGTTTGTATTACAAACATGCTTTGGACACTCGAACGTTTATCTTTAAATATCGAATTTACAGAATAGAATATCTCTAAAGCCAGCATAGCCACTTCCGCTTCCATGTCCTTAACATCTGTAGGATACTTGAAGTGTTTATCTTTCGTTGAAAAGTGGATTTCAAGACAGTTGGGATAGCAAATGTATTATTTTTCATGTGGAGGGATCTGAATTTTTACGTAATTTTATGCTTACATATTTTGCAATCCACTTCTAAGTCGTCTGAAGCGAGGAGAAATCCAACAGCAGATTTGTGCAAGTTTAAAGTATGAGTGACAGCACTACTTTCATCTTCGTTTCAGGAAAGAAGTTATTCGGTATAAACAAGACAACTGGGACAGTTGTACTGAAATTTGCCCCATTGACGAGTTCAGACAGGAGTTGTTATTTAGACGGTTTTTGTGGGGCTTGAAGTTGTCTGATAGACAAAGGTCTATAATTTTTAATTCCAGACTCTACCTTTTGCCCTTCATAAAAATATTGGATTTTTAACAAATATTCGCAGACTGAAAATAGTGCACTTTTCCTAAATGTTAATTAAAACTGTTGAAGGCTGAAATATTTACGGTTTAAACAATAATTTTAAGTGTAAAAAATGAAAATAAAGTTGTTGGATAAATGTGCGGTTTTGTAGTTTAGTTAATATAAAAACACTTCAAGAGATTATTACCTACTGGACGTCTTCCTATAGTCGAAGGATTAGAAGATAATTACCTTGTTCGCAGTTTAAAGGATTGTGACATACACTAATTGCCCAATTTTGGTTTTTCATGAACCATGCTAGAATATGTCCTTTGTTAACAATATTATATTTAAACATATAGGAAAATTGGAGAAATTTCAAAATTAATTTTTTTAACTGCTCCAATGATGCATGTGTTAACGTAGATATCTGATAAGTGAGATGTTACGAGACCGAAGCTCATGAGTATGCTCATGGTATTGGTTAATTTTGGTCAATAGGACTTGTGATAGAACGCATATTTTCTGCGATAATCAAGTGCTATAAGCACTCTCCGTAATAGACATAAAATTTTATTTATTTATATATTTATTTATTTATATTGATTAGGTTCCACCTTAGTAAGTTTCCCTAAGGTTTGGTGTACTAATAACATATTAATTCGTTTCATCCAAATTTTGATAATAATAAGAAGCACTAATAGAATACCAACTGATCGGTTTGGTATATTTCCACTACTCAAACTCAGCCAGGAATGGAAAGCATTTTTTCTGCAATCAGCAGTACTGTAACTATAATTTTAAAATCGAAAGTGAATAAAAATCTTAGTTTTCGATAATCAACATCTAATTTACTTTTTAGCCACTTAACTCCAACTAAATGTTTAAAATATTTAAAGGCATGGAGAAATTGGCTTTACCTAAACCAATGTAAATTCTTGATTTCAAGGCAAAACTCTCCCAATTTGTATTCTTTTCTATAATGAATATTACATTAAAACTTATTAATCCCTGTTCAAATCGTAATGTTGGTACAATTTTTTGCTGAGGTTTATTTTTCAATATATTTGCAAGAATTGTTTTTATTGCAATTTTATACAGAGATTATATTTAGTTAACTTTATTTGAAACAACGTATTAGCATGATTAAGAGCATAAGGAAATGTTAAGCAGCCTTCGTTACTAAAGTATTTTAAATAAAATAACCAATGAATAGCACCTCTTGTATTATAATGAACTTCCTCATGGCGGTTTGGCAGATAAAGTCTATAGATCGAGCAAAAGGATATTATTAAAATTATTGTGTCATATTTAGATATTAGGCATAGCTTCAGAGTTCATTCTTTTAGCATAAGGTTTAAAATGCCCTTCATAGCTCTATTTTTACTAAACTACTTGAGTTTCCTCTTTTTTTGGTTGCTTACTTTAATTTTTGTTATACTAAATCTGGAGCGGCAATTTGACATTATTTATTTTAACATTCATTCAAGAATGTTTGAAAAAACGGGCTTATAGGTATTGCAGAAACTTTAATCAGAATAAAAATCGTAATTTTTAAAAAATCCCACAATCATTTGAATGTTTTCATATTTGTTTTGGGCACTTCTTGCATAAAATTGGTTAATGCACGGATAAATAGAACTACAAAATATCTTTTCATTCTCGGTTTATTTGATCAAATACAATTTTATAATATTATAGAGGTGGGTGAAAAGTATAAAGAATTTGTAAGAAGAGCATGAAAAACAAGTGTTTGTCCGGCTTGCCTTAATGTTATCTAGGTGCATAATGCAGACAAAATAGCTGAGAGCGTGAGAAAGACGTAAAAATCAACAATTGGTGCCACCTTTTGCTGCGTAGGAGTGAATACTGAAATCACATTCAAGTCGAGAAACTTTGGAACATAAAATTTTTCCATAAAAATGGTTTAAATTAGCAGGTTATTAAATAAACTTTGAAAAGTTTAGGAAATAAGTAGGCGGCATTTTATTGCATTACACTTGGCTTATGATCGCGCCCGGTTTTAAAGTAGACCATTTAGCAATCATTACAATTGACAAAATGTAAATGTAATAAACAATCCATTTATAAGTTATTTGCTAATTCAAAATCGGTTATATATACATTTTCCCCAATCCCATTCTCATGATGTATACTGATTAAATCCGCATTGTAGCGAACCAAACCGGTGGTTTTCTATTAGCGGCGTAAGTTTATTAAGATTTAAAAAATTTTGATGGATCGGATTTGGAAATCCACCACCTGCGTAGAGATTTAATCTGTTCCACTTAGCATCGGCTACGTTGATTATGCAAATTCAGCCTCTTAAAATATATCGATTTATTACATTTTACACAAAGTGTAAATTTATTCATTTAATTTAGTTAAATAAAGGAATATTACTCTAAGTTAGCAATAGCATTCTCATCTCTAGTCTGTCAAGGTCGTAAACGTTATTTGATACTGGACAATACTATTCACTATTATCAGTAAAGGAAATAAAATTGATTTGAAATGGGAAATGAAACATCAAACGGTCAAAATTAGTGACAAAATTTTGTCAATAATTCAGCACGACAATTTTCAAATTGGAACTTTAAAGGTGAAGTTTTAGGCCACCCGAGAAGTAAGTATTTACAACTCGAATTCAAAATTTAAAAGAAGTAAAATTTTCTAATGATCCCTCTCTCTAACACTAATTTAACTTCCTGTTTAGCAATCTCTGTTTTTTTCGGGATGAAAATTAAATAAATTTTTGCCCCTCTGAGGGTATAACAATAACTGCAACTTCTCGTTAGCAAAATAGCAAATACAAAATAGCATCAGGTGTAATTGTTTGTGATTGTATTTTGATTTCCGTATTTAATTAGAATTTCAAGATGATGCCTAATATGTAAATAAAACTACGGATAGTACAATCCCAAATATACAAAATCCGGGTCAAGAAACACATTTTTTAATGCAAACGATAAACCCATATCGCTAACTGTTTTTTCTGCTGCTTGAAGGTAGTACATAATAAAATATACTCGGAGAGGGACTTAAATTGTGTACCTGATACAGAAAATAGATATCCTATGTTATATTTGGCTTTTTATCCATTTATAGAAGTATTCCAGATAATTGTTCACTTATTTGCTCAAATCAAACATTTCATCGAAGAAAATTAAAAAAACGTTTTAGGGAAGGATATACCGCGTTTATCCTAAATGACAAAATAAGCTACATCCATTTTTCGAGATAAAGCCTTAAAAAACAGAGCGGTTTTAGTAAAAAATATTCAAAAAAATAATAAAGGCCGTACCAAAATCATAAATGTAGATCTGCCATAAAATATAAAGCATTTCTTTTGGAAATGGAACGACACAAAATATAAAATTTTGTATTATTGCTCACAAATATTACGGTAATTTGTTTTCCAGTAATTATCAATAAAAATTTTCCGAAAGCAAACAAATTTAACCGACCGGTGCTTTGAAGGTAATCAGAAAAAATTAGGCCTCTTATAACCTGAATTTTGTCATACTTGAGAAACTTTTTAGAATGTGATTATTTACGATTATTTTAATAGGTCAGTTTATATATTCGAATCTTTAAATTTACGTTTTATTAAAAACTTAGCATTTAAGTTACAAGAGGCGGATTATAACGCAATGATTTTCGTACAAATTGATATTTTTTTGAAAATTAAATAGGAAGATTGCTCCGTCAATGTGATTTGATATTTTATAAAAAAATTACATCTATGTAAACTTTAATGAGAAGTATAAAATTCATTTTAGAACTTACAATGTTATTTATTTATGTAAAGGCTTTATTATCTTCGATTTATGGTTAATTTTGGAAGTCCTTTTCCTTACGTTGAATTTTTAATTACCAAAGAAGAATTTTCTAAGTTAATTATCATATGGATTCCATAAAAGAATTTATTTTGCAATCACTGAAAGAAATATAAATACGACAAATCCGCAAACTACTGTTTTAAAAATGATTTCTTTGTCCAAGTTAAAATGTTATTATTTGAAACTGAAATTGAAAAAATAAATTAATTTAAAATTTACTATTAAGCAATTAAGTAATTTTTCTGAACATAGTTTAAAATGATTCAATTGTGGAGTATTTATTTAAAATAATAAAATTTCTTTTGTCAAATCTTAAGCTCGTTTCGTGTTCACCTTTTATGAATTCATTGTGTTCATTTATCTATTGACATAACTAATCTGAGCTGCGGAACCACATTTATCTGTGGTAGGTCGTTTAGGAAAAAGTTTTACAGTTGCTAGATATGATAAATAGGGCAGTTTTGTTTAAAATAGCAACTATGCCCGATGATTTCAAAAACAAAACCAATGGACTTTTGCAATGTTATGCATTATAAGCGTGGTAAATGGTCTCATACAATTACCTTTAATTGTTTTGATTTTACTTTTGAACTTTGATTCTTTTAATTATGAAATATAATCATAGAAACTCCAGCACTTTGTTTCGGTGTCAATTCTTGATATTCGCCAATACGAACACCATCAGTTGAATTAACAAGATCCCAAATAAATTTCCGTGTTTTTTTACCTTTCAGACATCATTAAAAGGAAACTCTCACCAAACACAATTACCTTTAATTAATTAAAAGTTGATGACTCATTTAATTGCCAACTTTATAATGATTGCGGATATTGAAATGATTTTAAAATATCAACGAGATTAAAATCATCCCCAATATCAGCCATATCATAAGCAATTAAAAACATTTCCTACAGCAGACAATAATGGGCATCGGCGACAGATGTCTGTCTCGCGTCAAAAAAGGCTCTTTAATTAATTTTGTAAGTTTTGATGAAATAATTTCTACAAAAATATTTTAAATAAATCATGGTTTTTGGTGAAAAATTTTCATAATTTTTTGAATGTAAAATGTTGAAGAACGTAGCTAATATTGTCAAATTAAATATAACACTCGATACCTTTGTGATAAGGATAATGCAATCTTTTATTGGCTATAATTATGTACGATTTAAATCTTCGTTATGTAACTGAAATGCGACTGCTAAAATAAATCAATCACGTTTTTTCGCTCAAATTAATTTTAAAATTTTTACGGTCTTCTCCGAGTGTTATCATAAAAATATCCATTTACTAGTAGTAAACAAAAAATTATTTAAATTAATGGTTTATAAACAATAAGTTAATTGATTTAAGATAGATGAAGGTATACAAGCTATGTATGTGGTCATCTAACTTTGCTCAAGATAAATATATAAACTTTTTGTAAAATTTTAAAAACGTAAACAGTTTTAAATATTTATTATTAAAAAACAATAAACTCAAAATATTTATAATTTTCAAAAAAGATAAGCCGTACTAATGACATTAAATTTAAAAGGAAAGGTTAATAAAATCTCGGAATGAAAATGGAAATGACTGACCATTTGTAGAAATAATGTGATTTCTAGTTAATTCTGAGACAACACCTGGTAAGACTAATAAAAATAGTTATTTAATCTGTCTTTTTTTAATCTGAAATTTTCATTATTTGTCTATTTTAGCCACCTGTACGGCAAACATTAACAAATATCTAATTTGATTCGTTTGATAATTTTGATCTGCTTAAATCCCTTATTACTCGGTAAATATCAAACGGCAACGCTAGAAAATTACTTATTAATTAACTTTAGGGTACTTATTGATGCCAAAAATTTTTTAAAATAAATATTGTCAAAGATTCGAAGGTTCACTCTCATTGCTTCCATTTCAATTGAACATCAATTCGATAATTAAATACTTGAAAGCTATTTATGTGCTCACTTTCCCATTCGCACCATTCAGCTGCTTAATACCTGCCATTATTTAGTCATAAGAAGAATAATTGAGCTAAAATGTAGCCGTTTATTAAGACTTTAAAGCATTAGCAAATAAATGAAACGATACTCTGTAGTAGTCATGAAGGTAAACTAACATTTTTGGTAAAACTATGAAGCATTATAAACGTATTTTTTGTGTAATAAAGTTTTCAAAAAGCATTATGTGGTGGGTTAATTTATATAAGTGAGAAGTATCGTAGAAGCTCGGCTTTTAATCTGAAGAGAGAATGAATTTTTTTATTAAATACTTATGTGGGTGTTTTAATTGGGTCGATATAAACAAATAGGATGTTTTATTAATCTATAAACCTCTGTAATTAGTAAATGTTTACACAATGAATTAACTTACCATATTAAATTTGCAATTTTAAGGTACATTTGATTTTCAGGCTTGATTTAAGAAAAGGTCTAAAACTATCTACTTTAAAATGTTATTATTATTAAAATTGCAAGTGAGTGCCTTTTTTATTTTAAATTAAAAGATCCCTTCGAGCTTACACTGTCACACATAAGTACATTAACTCTGTCAGCTTGATATTCCAATTGGTGACTGATGTAAACAAATCTAATCATATTCATGAAATAATTCAGTGCAAAGCCTCAGAAATGTGAAAAAATATCCATTTTGATGTAAATGCTCTAAACTTTTGATTTAATTAAATACGGAAGATAGGATTTAAGGTTAGCATCAATTAGATAAAAGGTTTATAGTAATCACGATAATTAACTATGTGAAAATGGGAGGTTTCATGTCTATGCACATAAAAGATCGGTCACTGAAATCAGTAAAAAGGTATCACTGATGTGAGCATTACACTAAACTGCCTATAGGGTCAGCACAATATTAGAAGCCTTCAATTTTAAGATGCTTTTAATAGTTCAAGGCACTTGATCAAAGTCTGAACTTACCTCCACTGGTTATATTTATACACCAGTCTTAAGTTGCGTATTTGCCTACTAAAGTCGATTCAATATGCTGTATTTTCAGTTAATTGATAATTTCGTTGTTTTAGAACCCATAAATTAAAATTTCTTTATTAATTTTAGCTCTGATGGCTTCTTTTACACAATAACATGTTAAATATTTGAAATATTTGCATGTAAATGCGCGAACCTATTGGCTATTTAGGGTTCAAATTTTTGCCCCCATTTAATGCTAATCTTTTAATAAAAATACCTAACATACAAACTTTTCCCATTACGTCAAATTTTCTACAGATTATGTTATTATGGATGAGAATGATCTGGTTATCTTCTGTTATCAGCAGAAAAACGTAACATAAGTATTCAAGCGTAAAGTTGCTTCTCGTATAATAATGAGACAGAAGCATGCGTCTGAATGGCTAAGACCAACTTTGTGCGGTGAGCTGTATTCCTAAAGCACGATCGTGACTCCAGTACTAATTAAAAGCATAAAACTACTCAAGTGGTCGTTATTTTACTGTCACAATCTGGTCTGAGCTGGCCTCATCAAAAGATAAAAGAGAGTAAGTAATGATGACTGATTTATGGTTTGGCATGCTGATACGACGAATTTAGATAACTTTTCAATTTTAAAATGGGTTGTGAAAAAGCCGAATATTGGGAACTAGTTGTGAAGAATTAGAAAGGAATATCTTTTGAGTTTATCATTTCAAATCTAAAAAAATCGGCATATTTGTGCTGAAAATTTTCAAAAATGTTGCATAATAATGCACAATAATTCATTTTTAATTTCTGTTAGAACTATTTTGACTCCTAGACGCTGCAAAGCAAGATTATGCTTACTACTAGCAAAGAGCAGAAAGTCAGTGAAATATAAATTACACGATTCATTTAATCACATAGGAATGACCCTGCGAGGTTACACAATCACATCTACTGAGGTCATTAAACGCACATAGATAAGCGTAAAAAGGACATATTAAAGGAACTCATAAGCATATGAAGCCAAAGAGGGTAATTCTTCTCCAATATATAACTTATTGTTATTGTGAGGCAATAGAATAATTAGATCCAGTATTGCTTAAATAATTTAATTAGCTATATCAACATATTTGACGTTAAGAATTACGGTTTGTTGCAGGCTCTTAAGACAGTGTCTTCTGTAAAGAATGAACCGTCAAATGACCTCCACTAATCTCAATGTCATATCAAGACACAGGTTTAGAAATAGTGTTCTATTATATTCCTATTTCATTACTACACACTCTTACTATCTAAGTCTCTATTTGTAATGTTTTTTTAATTTTCATCTATTTATTCTATTATAAATTTTAATAAGGAAACTAATGTTCCAGAATAGCTCAATTCCTTCAATAAAGGAACTTTAGGGGGCAAGACAAGTTATTTTAGATAATTTCTTATAGACCTAATGATGTTCTGAATGGTGGCACTGTACAAGGGTGAGATAACCAAGGGTTGGATCGGGCAAATGAATACTATACAGATAGAAATGAATGAAGAAGGAGAGGAGCTAAAAGCAGGGGATGAGATTGGGAAAAAATGGAGGCGTCAATGCTGTGAGAGAGCAATCCGGATTGTGTGTAACAGGTCAAAGAAGTACGATAAGGCAGTTGACCGATCTAGCGTTCTTTTCCAATTGCACAAAAATATGAGTCAATGAGCACAAAATACATAGAGGGCAGACCTAAAATTATGATTTCCTCTTAAACCTCTTTCTATCCTAATTCACAAAATTAGGCATCTTTTATATTTTCTGTTGAACAGAACAACATTCTAATAAAAATAACTTTGTAAATAATGATGTTATTTGCTTTTTTGTATTCAGTAGGAAAACAACAAGTCATTATCAACATTTACAACTGTTTCATATAAGAAAATAATATGTTTCCCAAAATAATTCTTATATGTAAGACTCCTTATTTTCTATCTTTTTATTTCTGCTTCTTTTAATTCCCTTTTATTTGAACAAATTTGTTTGCATTACGATTGTAGATGGCGCATAAAATAAATCGACCTATCCATACGAAAATGTGCGTCTAATTTTGATACGGTGGTTTGGGTCATTTTGTATTGTGGTGTTGTCAAATCGTATTTGTAACTAGAGCAACGTCTTAGGGAATCTAAGAGTCGGTTATGGTATCCTTCAGAGAAGAGCAGATTGTAACAACAACTCAGTTTAAACTGAAAACGTGCTACCATTCATTTCGAAATATAACGATTTATGCCTGAGGCTAAAGGCAATAATGTATTTTTCCACTTCTTTTTATCTTTAGGCAAAGTGGAAAAAAGCCCTTCTTTGCGTTTGGAATTTTCGTCTAAATCTATTTTCGTGAGACATTTACCTAAACTGCTAAATATCTTAAAGCGTCAGCTGGTGAAATGAGAAAGAGAGAGAGTTTAACTTAATACCCTAGCCTATCTCATTTTATTTTCTCTTTAAAAATAACGGTATCTAATCTGAACAAATATATGCAACAACTCGTTTTTAGCAACTTCATCCCCTCTTTAAGACAAACATTGTTTATTCCTTTGAATATTATGCATTAATAAATTTGGTTACTATACCTTTAATAACACCTATTTTTCACTTCTTGTAATCCTCCTATAAAGTTGTCTCATGTTTCTGTATAATATTTCAAAAATAATATCTCTTGGTGTTGTTCTTTTCAGATTTGCTTTGAAACCGCAATTTTTGATATTTTTTTCTATATTGACTAAATATAAGTCAAATCTTTTACTCCAAGTATCAGAGATTTTATCCAGGGATTTAGACAGCTTTATTGGTTCATGACTAACTAGGTGCCGATACTACGCGATGCATACATAATTAGGATCAGGGTTCGTTTGTAAAGAGAAACTAGGAATATACACGTAAACAGGTTTAAAAAGATTTGTGTAAATGTTAAGTTCTGTAATTAAGATCAGCGCTGAGAATTTGTACAGACCGCAGTTAACATTTTCTGACTCTAGTAAAAAATAGCCAAGGTTACTTTATGAAAAAACAAAATGGCAATACAGTAAACATTTATAACATTATAAATATTTGGACAGATGTCTATATATGAGGTTATTCAGTTAAATCAACAGTGAGGTTAAAAGTGTCACATTTACTTCATAAGTGAGTCAGTTATTAATGAAGTATGTAAATAAGAAAAGACTGAACCCGGAGTTTATTAACAAATGACCATACACAGTTCCTTCAACTGCGTACATCCGTACATCTTATTCCCATCCCCCTTCTAAGGTTTCTAATTACCGATTTCCTCTTCCTTCCTCACACCAAGAGAAAGTTAGTTATCGACTATGCATTATTCATTACCGTCACGTCCCAACAAACAGGACTCACACACTTAGTAAATAATTAACGCTGTGTAGTTAATCATAATTAAAGTATCCTCACCCGAATTTCGATTTTTCACTGTATCATTATAGTCACCTTCCACGAAATCGGCCTCAGAACACTTAAAGATTGAGTAAATTAAACTTTTTGATAAAAAATATAGCCATTTGAGCTTCATTAGAATTTGGTTTGTCTGCTAGCTGTTAATTTTATTTTATCATAGCTATTAAGTTATCGGTTACATTTTATTTTTCAGGATTTAAATTGTCTGCTTTCATATCATCTACAAATCAACATTGTCCATTGTTCTTTTACAGATAATTTCTGAAATGTCTATTTTTTACTTATTAGCATGAAACAAAAAAATTGTAATACGTAAACATAAATATGCCTGAAATAATTGAACTATTGAATTTCATTTCTTTGTCGTCATTTATGACCCGTATCAGTTTTATATTTTCAGATCGGTTATGTATCGAGATAAATTACCTTTTCACACAGCATCTTGAAAATTTTGCTTTCATTTTAGCTTTATCAATTATATAGAATTTATCATGTAAGATGAGGGGATATTTATGATCCGTTGTGGCACCTTAACCCTTATTATAGCACTTCAATTACTGTTAATTCTCAGTAAAGGTTCAATATTAGCAAAGGTTAATATTAGCTAATATTAAACATTTAATTAAGGAATTATGGCTGACGACATAATAGAATGTAAAGAGACTTATATATGGGAGGTAGATTATCGGCTATCAAAGACGGATTCCATACAATTTACTTCAATTGGTATGGGTGTGTTATTAAGATGCAATAAAATTGAAATTACGATAAACATAATCTATTTTTATCTTATCACAAAATTAAAATCGGTTAAATTTTTAGGTTTTAGCATGTCTCGTTTGAAGCTTTTATTATCAACATTAAACATCAGTGAATTCCTCATACAACTATATATGCCTTATTTTTATCTTCCAGACAATCATATTATTCTAAATAAAATTTTATAGTCTCCTTTTCCTAAACATTAACATTAAATATTAATTCATTTTGAGAAACACCATTATGATGAACTTATGCGCTTAATATAAGGAAGCATTTAAAATCTTGAATTATTAGGATGGAAATTATCTAAACAGGTCAAAATGAATGAAGGACGTAGGATTAAATATAAATAAAAGAATTTTTACGATTTAAAAATAAACGTCTGGACATATTTCTTTAATTTGGCCTGTAATTATCATCATTAGCTTTATTTTCAGATACCGTAGTTAAAGTAGTTTTGAATAATGGAACAATAAAATAGAATTATAAAATAAATTTTTGAAAGTAGAGCCGAAAAATAAATATATCTCAACATCGTATATGCATATATACATATATATATATATATATGTATCCGTAAATATCGTTTATTTGACTTTGATCATAGCAAATAATTTGTTCTCCAGTCTAGCCCAAAAAATCGGTTTTGAAGTTGTTTTAATCTGGTTTATTGGATATAACTAAATCGATATTCTGAAATAATAAAATCTGCTCCAGGAGTTTGAAATTAATTTTAATCATCTTATCGATATACGATGGTTTAAACTACCAGTTTAAACTGTCAGACTTCAACTCTGAAGGCTTCTCTTAGGAATGTCATCTAAAATTTCCCTATATCTTTTACCAACTGAGAACTCGAAAACTCCCTACCTTAAACGGAGTAAGGAATAAATAACAAAATTATTACCCATTCTCTAAATTAGTTCCTTGTAGCTACGCATCCGTCTGTCCTTATATTATAAAATTTAAATAAAAAGACATATTAAATTACTTAATAATTTTAAGCTTTCAGTCTCATTGCACATAATTTTAAATAACTAAGTATACTTCACTTAATCAATGGCCAGTCGTGTACAACCACAATTAAGTAATGATTACAAAACTTGAGGAGACATTCAGCCTAGATGGTCATTATCCCATAAAATCATTTAATGTTGCGGTCCTAAGAAGTTACTTTTGTTCAGTGGTGAGTAAACATTCTCACTGACTAGTATGATCAATGCCTGTGGTTATATGATACTGTAGGATACACTTGTGTCGTTTTATTCAAAATAAAATTCATTTTTAACGTGGACTGAGAGCTTTGATAATTTAACCTTGTCCTAAGTTTTACACAATTATGAAGAAATGTAATTATTTTTAAATAATACTGTCAGTTTATGTTTTAATTTGATAAAATAAAGAAAATACATTGGAAATAAATTCATAACAAAATTAAAATACCAGATGTTAATTGTCATATTAAAGCATAATAGAGATAAATTTTTTTACCAATGCGGATGTCAACTATTCAAACTCTTTAGTGAAAATTCTGGATAAGAATCTCCATTATGTGTATTATTTTATTTCATTTAGATCAACTATTAATCATATCAATCTATTAATTAGTATATAAAAATAGGGGACCACACTGCTAGGAATAAAACGTGTATTTAAGGGGGAGAGGAGAAAATTTTTTAATCTTTCTTTGATAAATAAAATGCTGCATTTATCAGAAATGACACCCAATGTTCAAAATTTTCTATTCCAGATTGGTTAATTTAAGTTTAAAAACCAAATAAATGACACTTGCACTGGACGCCGTTTATTATGATCGAATTTTAGCTAACAACACAATTCAAAAAGCCCTGCTTTGTAAGATTTCAGAACACATGCATTTGTAAATGACAAATATTACAAGAATTCATGATGACAGCAATTCCATATTATGAAAAAACTAGGTACTAAGAGTTAAATGCCAAACATTAGTGTTAGTACAAATTAAATCAGCTAAATTCCAGGTATATGTAATATGGTCAATCGCTTCTCAAATATTGGAAAATTATGATTCACGGTAAGACCAAAATCTATATTTTACCATGGAAAGTACCTAATCAAAGGAAAAACAGAAATGGTTGAGGAAATGAGATCAGATAGACTCCTGTAAAGAGCGAGAGTTAATAAGGCGATGGCTACTTACTTTATTTTCAATCTCAACATTGCTGACTTTGCTACCTACTTCCCTATTAAATTAATCTTCATGATGTACAGAGCTTATCGATCAGTTCCACAACTTGGATCAGTGATCAAAATAATAGCCGAAGAGTAAAATCTAATTGGATGCTGACATAGCAGAGTTCATTAATTTCTCTCAAGGTGAACTTTAATGCATATTTACAAAACCGTATGGTAAACATATTTCACTCCAAAAATCACCTACCATTTTGCCACACATTGCAATACATATATTTTAACTTTATTTATTGGTCAGTATACGGAGCATTAGATACCTTAAAATAAGTTCTATAATACAGAGTAAACCAAAAAAACCGGAAAACTTTATCGGACACGGTTACTTGTGTAAATAAATAAAATAAATATTACAAATATTATCCTAAAATAAAAATCAACGTCATTTAAACTTAAATTTAGGTCATCACTATTTGTTTGAAATTTTTTTGGAGAAATATTTCTTACACTCCACCAATGATGTAATAATATGCCCAAAGAAGTTTAAAAATCGTGACAACCAGAATTTAAAATTCTACTGCTGAAGAAAACATAGTAAAATTTAGATAAATTATTAAACTAGTCAAAGTCACTGGTACCGACAATTATTTGGTAAATCTGAACACTCGAACTCTGAAGTACTTACTGTTAGGCAAATGTTATAACGTTAAGTCTAGCGAGGCCACATCGATCGAATAGATGAAATAAGTCAAGTCACTCATGTCGTCAGATCAGTTTGGAGGTGGCAGGCAAGCTACCCCAACTTATTATTAAGTAAATTAGGTTTATATACAAAACACTTCTTCATTGGACGTCAATCATATCTCGTTGTTGGTGGTGTGATGATCGACATCTGTGTAGGTATCTACGTGAAAACGCGCAAACACACAGCTGGACCGCCTGTGGACACTAAAGTGGAGATCTTATCACCAGTCAATCATTTCTAATTGCCAGGTGCTGATAGACATCTGCTGGCTGTGGCAGCAAATTAGGCATAAAAAAATTACGTAAATCAAGAAAATGCTTATCACTTACATTAGCTATGGCATTTGCGTGTAAATTGAGAAAATTCTATAATTAAACTCTATTTGATTAAAAAAGGCACAGTCGTTCTCATTCTTCTTCTCTCAGCACTAATAATGCAGCTGATTAGAGACGATATGATCAAATTCAGGGCATATTTTTAGTCGTAAATGAAAGAAATATCAGAAAAAGCTTTATAAAAAGGATCTGTTACCGCGAATAATTACGAGACTGTAAAAAATACCTTGTCAGAGAATAAGTTTATGGAATAAAATAATCTCCTAGGTTTTCATGAAGTAATAATTTAGAAGGACGGAGTTTATTATGCAAATAGAGAATACATAGTAGAGATAAGAATACCTTAAATTTACATTTATTCTGCAAAATTCACTATTTATTAGTGAGTAAATTATCCAACTTTCACTTCTCAACATATCTTTTAAAGTTATTTCAGATAAATGATGCATTTTAAAACTTGATTGTTTTCAGAAATAATAATACTGCTTATCTGAAATTATTAATGAGAGCCTTGTACTTATTTCGATAAGTTATTTAAATTTCTATCGAAATCAACCTTCTACAAAAGGTGCCAACAAATTACAGAACAATAAAATTAGTTTTCTGTAATTCCATTTGTGGTACGCATGCATCTTTTAGAAGAAATTTCTTTGTTTAAACCCGATAAGTTTAATTTCATCTGAAATTAATTAGTTTACTGCTATTTTATGTTTAAGGGCAAAGTAAAAGTTGATCACGTGGTCGAATAAAAAATAGTACTAACGTCTAATCTTAGATGATTCATATTTATATTATAACATTGAACTTAATATTTGATAATTTAATTTGTATCACTTCGTTTTCTCATCAGTTTTGAATCATCATGAGGGTCGTTGACCCTACAAGTAAGTTTATTATCACTTCAAAGTGAATATTTTCCTTTCACAGGCGATTATATATTATATATATGCATATTTATATATATACAACTTTAAATTCAGATTTCAATTTTTATGAAACAATAGATCTGTTGAATGCACAAAGCCAAAATCCTTACTCAAAAGTGCTTAATTTATGAATGTAACATTTAAATTGAAAATTCAAATTTATAACAATAATAAATTAAATTAAATTTCTCCATAACTCATCTAATAACACAAAGTATATAATTTTAAATTGTCAAATCTATTAAACTCTGATCACATTTATTAAACAGTACAGGCATGCAAGCACAAATTTAAATGACACTTCAGAATAAATATTAATCGAAGTGCTAGTCAGAATTTAACAACGTAAAATAAACACAGGAGCTCAAATTTTTATAAACATTTTCAAAAAACTAATTCTGGATCATGAAGATGGATATTCAAGATAATTAATTAATTAAACGCAACATGAGAGGTCAATTAATCCATTTCTAAAAATGCAACTTTAATCATGTGCAATTGTGTTATCTTGGTGCATTATAACCGATATTTACCCCATAGTTTTTTTCTTTAAAATCAAATTATTAGTTTGCTAGGGTCAGTTTGCTTTTCTCATTAATTGTTGATTAGCTCTTAAGTTATTTGATTTATTGAGATGAAAGATATAAAAGAAATTGCTATTTTCGAAATAAAACCTGGGATATGCTTTAAACCCATAAAATGTTCGCTTTGCTTTTGCAAATTTTTTAATACTTTGAGTTTTTTCCAAATGAGAAAATTTCCTAGATTTTATAGACTCCAAAAACTGCCCTTTATTAAAAAATTGTAAGAAATCAGAATAAAAAAACCCTTCAGATTTTCTATCAAATAGTATTTTATTTTAAGTTGCAATGATGGCATTTTTAATCGAATGGCATTAATTAACATTAGTTATAAATTGATAGGAAATTAATCACTCAATTAAGAGCTTATATAAGTTAATATTTTTGTTTTAAAATCTTTTGATTGTTTTTTAATTGAATATGCTTTTTAATGGGCGTCAAAATCTGCTTAAAGTTTTACCTGAGTTATGGACTTATGGATTTAAATCTCATTTCAAACTGTTTATTACTACTTAAGGATTTAGTATGGCCAGTGAAGTCAAGTAACCTACGTATTTGTGATTAAAATAGCTCAAATCACGAGTAAAGTTATTTCAGGCCAGATATCTCCTAGGACAAATAATAATCCTAGCACTAACAGGGTACAATAGCCTTTTCATAATCAGATGGCAAAGAGATAAATAGGACCTTGCGTATATTAGACGATTGGAAATGGACGGGAGAGGAAAGGAGGGAGGGGTGTGAAGATGAATTAGGGGGAAAGTGGAAGGCGTTAATACTGAGCGAGAGAGCCGGGTAAACTGGAGTGAATGCAGTTATGATGATGGAGTTCTGTAATTGCGCATCCTTTGTACGTCGATGAGTAACCATTCAAAATCATCCAACTGACGACTAGATATGAGTCCGTATGTGCTCAATAAATAGAGACAGAGTAAATCTATACGTCACAGTGTAGAGGTATTTTATCAATATATTCTGCAACATGAACTTACTATTTAACAGAAAAAAACTATGCACATGCATGTATAAATGAACTCTAGTGCCTTCTGCTTTATTAAAACACTTAATCTTGTATAACATTGCTAGCATCTTTTTCTATAAGAAAATATGTTACTTCTACCAAACAACTTTGGAGGTGAGGCCATCCAATCTCTAAAACTTAACTGATTTCGAACACAATCCATCTCACAATTAGAGTAATGCAAACCCGGCTGTAAAATGAGAGATACATATAATACAAACTAATCCACACTATTAGTAAATAATAATTAGGTCCATTTTTACCGGAGAAGCTTTAGCGAGAATCACGTAACTTTAAATCATGAAGCTTGTTTCATACGAAAAGTCTTGATTTTAAGCCTAAAGCCTGCTCAGGCTATAATCGACTTTAGTGATTAAAATAAATGCTAAGAATTCGAATTGATTTTACTTTAATTATCTGGCAGCTTTAAACTATACAGCATTGTTCCAAAAAATTTTATTTTCTTATAAAAATTAACTTAAATGAGTTAAAAATGCATTTTAGTTCATATTAAAAGCTTATAGAGATGTGTGACAACAAAATATACTTTAAGCAACAGTAGCCTTGGTTTTGTGAACACATACATTAAGGATACAAATAGATAATCAACTAAAACTTGTGCATTTTTCTTGATTGTGAGTTCTAATATCCTGGCGGCAATCCTGTGGATCTCGATAAAACATCAAACAACACTTTAAATAATTGTTTGGTCTTTTGTCTTCTTCCATTCGAAGCAAAACTCCTCATATCAAATTTGACACACCAATACAAATTTGAATTAACAATGAAATGAAATTTAATACGCTTTCCAACCAGAAGGATTTTTTAAAGAAATCTCTGCTACATACATAATTAACACACAAATAATATAAGTACACAATATTCAAATAAAGTTCATTTTTGTGTAAGAATAGATTTATATTATGTACCCTGAGGCTGATCATGCACACTTAGCTGCTTAGCACAGTACAGAGTGTTAACCATGAACCTTTAACCAGGAATTTTTTGAACAATAAACATTTTATCGTTACTCGACAGTTAGTAATGCATGTCGATATGAAAAATAAAATTGACGTGAAGTCAGTTTATTTAGGTGTAACATCTGTCCTATCAAAAACATTCTAAGTATTTTGAAAACAAACAACCTTTCTCGACTTGCCTTGGCTGTCTTAAAATCATATGTTCTTGGGCCATAACCATCAAACTTATTTTTTAACAGTAAAATAGCAAAATAATTGTGTTATAAATTATCGTTAAAGCAACTTAATAATGACTCTCTATATCATAAAATTTGTGGTTTATTTAACATCTTTATGACTATTTAGATCTATCTGATATTCTCAAGTGAATCAGCTCAAAGAAATGCTCGCGAGTTATGATTTATTCTAAACAATGATATTTGGTTTCTAATTTCCTATAAAACTAGACATTTAAGAGTTAAAAATAATTTTTTTAATTGACTTCCTAATTCTCTTAGTTTATTCTACCGCCAAACATACATGCACTGTTTGATTCTCAAGCAAACAATTTCAAAATTTGGATTTGGAACATATCAAAATGTTGAAACTTGGTGCTACTTAAGGAGACAGACTGATTATTTGCACAAAGTTTACGATGAAACGTTCAAATGATACAATTGCATAGTTCGAATGCAAAAGAACTTTAAGAATTAAGTTTACCTTAAATTCTTGACTGGATAAAATTCAGTATCATTCAAAAATGTCTCTTAGTTATTTTTTTTGCCTTAATGTGCAAAATTTATGGTAATAAACTAAGCACTTCTATCGAAATGTCTTTTTCAAAGGAAAAATAAACGTTAAAATTAAAAATATTTCCAGAGTAGGAGTATTTTTACTAGAATACTCCGATTTTCTAGTAAACTTTGAAAGCTTAAATTATATTCCATTTAATAACGCCAATTTATACTGTGATAATATTTTGGTTTTTCCAGCTCATCAACATTAATTTTTTGTGCACATTCTTAAATTAATTTAAATTCATAAAACAAGCTTAACTTTATTATATTTCTTCATTGGTATTAAAAAATAGGATTAGATTTTGACTAAATAACTTGCACTTTTTGCCTGTATTTTAATTTATAATGTAACATTGAGGAGATTCTAAAAATTTGTCTCAATTTATCGTCAAAGTGGCGAGAACTTGAACAAATTTTCCCCAATTATTTACCCCTAAACGACGACTCATTAACATTTTCATATTCACCCATAACAAATACTTTACCGCTGTTACGGTTATAACAGTTGTATAGTTTTATAACGTATGTTTAATAAAAAATGAATAGATATTCTTCTCTTAGCTTCTCTGCTCTCCTTAAGAGCTAATAAATGTTAGTTAAAAATTAATTTTTAAAACAGTGGCGACGATATCGAACACGGATAGTTTGTAATTCTAAAGATGTGAAAGTCAACATTCATAATTGATTATAAAACTAAATATTTGTCATAATCAAGCTTAGCAGTAAGGCTTGACGTTCATACTATTTTTATACCTATCAAAAGCAAATTTGAGATTATTTCTAATGAATTCCAAGATTTATAACCATCTGTTTCAATATAAAATTAATATTACCTCGCTTTTATTTAAGCATTGGGCACTTTAATTAACCATGTTGTCTCCAGCCAAGAAATACACCAATCAGACTAGCTTATTGATTCTTCGTGTTTCTTTATCATCTTTTCTAAACAGGTGATTAGGAAAAATATGTATATATTAAATATATTTACTTATATTAGCGATGACTTAAAAAATGAGCGGTCGCGATTAGAATAGAGGAAGAATTGCAATTGACAGCTCTCAATTAAGCAAAAATAAAAAAATGAATACGTTTGAATTTAACGGAATATAAAAGACTCATATAAAATTTTGAAGGTGAATGAGAAAGAATGCCTATTTTCCGGTTAATGAAGAGTTATTTTAGGTTTAATAAATGTAAGTGCGTTAGCGTGGACCGAATTTTCAAATTAATTTCGCAATCAGAAGCCAATTTTAAATTATACTTAATGTCTTGAAGGACAAAGTTTATCTGTTACAGATACATACCTGTATAAATTTCAAATATAATCATATTTTTTCAATTATGGTTCTGTACATGAGTAAACAAGCCAATGGATTATTTTTTATAGCAAATTTGGTAGAGCGAAAAAATCGTATTTTGGCTTTATAATCTTCTCATGGAGTAAACTCCATTGGAACGTGCGGTTTTAAATTCACACAAGTTAGTACTATCTCGCTACCTTCGTAATTAAAAATAAAAATATTACTATCACCTAATATTAAGTGGCTTTGTGTAACTATCGGCATTTGGTAATTTGAGCGTATGCTTTCATCTGGAAACAGGCAAATTCGGACTGAATGAGATTAAAATTATAAATCTCGGCTCCTGAAAACCACCATTTACTGCAACTTTTACTTGCTTGCCAAGCTTTAACCGAATGCTTTGAAACCTCAATAGCTCGCCTGTAATGGAAAAGGAGCTCTAAAAGCGAATAAAGTTGGGTAGAAATCTTCATTTCAAGGCTGATTTACCCAAAATGTATCTCTCATTCTTTTCAGTTACTAGTTTACTAATATGAGTGGTGCAACAACTATGTCAAATAAACTATTTTCTCCTTTTTAACCAAAAGAATAACAGTTAATTAATTAACTGAATTTAAGTTAATATTTTATAAATGTATATATAAATGAATGAAATTCAAACAATAATTTTGCGATGATAGATCCTAGATATGCACTATTAGAAACAATGGAGTACATGCCATAAGTTTTATCTACTTTTAAATAGCAAGTTTATATATTCGGATATTTTTCTTCCTCTAATTACTTCAAAAATGCATCAAAACAGTAAAACCATACTCTTTTGTTTATTATTATTATTTAACAGAAATAAATCTAAGTTTCTCTCATTCTTCTGAAACTCTAATAGGATTGAAAATGCGTATTTTGCAGTTAAACAGCAGTAATTAATCAGAATCATATTACTATGGCGTTTTAACTGACTGTCCTACCTCTTTTGGTAGTCTCAGTGAACCTTCCCTTGCATCTCGTTAGTTGCGACCGACACGACCGTTGGTATTATTTTTTCCAATCCAATGTAATTGTTTTAAAGCTGCCTCTGCAATAAATTTACAGATATTTAACAAATAATTCTAAATTTCAAAGTTCAAGATAAAATTGTATCTATAAGAAAAATTTTTTGGTGTAACAAGCATAGTAAGGCAAATTTTAAAAGCCTTATATATCTTAAATAATTGAATAGGAACCAAAACTCAGTTTTTTAACTTTCGTATATATTAATTTTTCTTTTACATTTTAATTTTGCGTATTAGAACTTGAAATTTCATTAAAACGATAAGTCTTCGTTATTATAAAATTATTATCTTATTTCCTGGTCTTAAAATGTTATGCATGTATTTGATACAAAATTTAATTGAACAGAAACGCTGAAAGTGTGCATTAGTGCCCTTAAAGTAGCCCTAGTCTCGTTTTTAAAGCTACTTTAAGATTCAGATCAAATTGGGCTGAATATCTTAGAACTGTTGATCTTCCAAAGGCTAATAGGATGCAAGAGCTCTTCCTGAGTCAGAAAACAATGAGCTAACAAGACCACATGTTTAACGGGCCATTGGAAAAGAACGAGCGATGAATGGAGAAGGCATTAGGAAACAGAAATATCAGGGAAAAAAGAAGCTTTCCTAGTGATCGAGGACGACCCGGGTTGAGACTAATGCGAAACGAGATATGATAAGGCAGCTGATGGATTCTGTATGTAAAATAAATAAGCAATTATTTCATATTTTTAGATGCTAGTATTTAGAATTAAATAATAAGTCAAATCAAGATAAGTTCAACTGCAGTCTTTTTATATATTTTTTTCAATACTAGGAGTTTTGAAGGAGGTGCACAATTTTACACCAAATTCATAGGGAAAAATGCATGTCATGACTTTCATATTTTTAGTTTATTCAGATGAATCTTATACCTGCAGCGAGCGTAAAAGCTTGACTTTACGCCTCTCTAACTTCCTTTTAATAGATATTAAAATATCCGTAAAATATTAAGAATACTAATAGAATGAACGCTTATGTTTGTAAGAATAACAAATAAGACATAGCAGAACGTGAAAATAGAGACAAAATTCATTTTCTCAAAGCCATCTTTCTCGATAATTAAATTTTCATAATGCAACAGTTGGGAGAAAATCTAATTTTCTGCTAGGAACAGTTTTGTGATTTCTGCATGCAAGCCATTTTGCTGTTTTGCAGGGTGGAGAAAAAAGGTAGGATCAGTTATTTTGGCACAGTTTGTTAACTTGAACCTAAAATGGCCATTCTTTAAGAAATATTTAAATGTAACAATTATCAGATGAACTTTGACAGTGGAATTTCTTTTTCCTCAAGTACAATAAACGTGCAAAAAGTAATGTCTCTGGAACCATTCTTTAAATATTTTACGTTGGCGGATGCGTGCTGTCATACAATTATTCCTTTTTTCTTTATGAATTGAAGAGAAAAGAAATTCCCGGAATTTGAAAATACAAGTTGAAACTGGAAAAGAATGTCAATGTGTAGAAAGCGTAATCACAAAATCTCACAGACTTCTCTCTCAATGTAATAAAGTCTATATATCAATTGCCCTATCGTATTTTGATACAGTTTTAAACAAATGGACTTATTATAACAATCGTATGCAAATTGAAAAATAACATATTAGCAAATGTCTTTCATAGGCATTATATAAATCTTTTCAATTAAATTTTACCTCACTTCGTTTTTAATTCCAACGTGAAATGGTTAAAACTTTCCTAATTTCCCTTATATATATGTAATTAATAACGAGCATATAACCTATCTTTTAGTTTTAGTGACAAATGTTAAAAAATATTAGAATTTCCAGACCAAATGATAGTGTTAATGAAATAGCGTTATGGTCAAC
This sequence comes from Hymenolepis diminuta, assembly GCA_900708905.1. Lineage (NCBI taxonomy): Eukaryota > Metazoa > Platyhelminthes > Cestoda > Cyclophyllidea > Hymenolepididae > Hymenolepis > Hymenolepis diminuta. Next base: position 86,196 of record CAADRB010000015.1, on the reverse strand, counting down.
CGGAGCCACATTGATCGAATAAATAGAATAAGCCAAGCCACCCATGTCACCATTTCAGTTCGAAGGCGGCAGCAAGCCGCCGCAATCTATTAATAAGTAAATTGGGTTTATATACAAAACATTCCTTCGTTGGACATCAGCCATGTCTCGTTGTCGGTGTCTCGGTGTGATGATTGACATCTGTTTAGGTATCTATGTGCAAATACACAGCGGCAATGCCTGTGGACACTGTAGTGGAGATATAATCGGCAGATTTTGATAGACGTCTGCTGGCTACAGCAGTTTATTTGCTATATTATGAAATAAATGAGTGCCATGGGGTCAACCTGAACTGTTCCCAAATGCAATGAATTGATTGAGAATCCATAAAATAATTGTACTGATTCACTCTATTTAGGAATGCGCAGAGCTAGTCCGAGTCATCTGTAAGGATGATGAAGAATACCCTAGTGTCTTAATTTAACTTGCTTTTAATAAACTTTAAAAAATCGACAAAATAATCATTCCATTTATTTAATTAGTTCATTTGATCAAATGATAGTATAAAAGATGTGACCATGAGAGAGATTTGTGGACGTTTCAACAAAACACTAAAATGAGGTGAAGGAAACGTGATGTGACGATTTTGATCTTGAAATCGGAATTTCTATACCTAAATATTGGTACTTTGACATTATAGGTCTGTATTTCGTTCCATTGAATCCCAGTCTTGAAGAGGTTTGAATAAAACAGCACTTGATATCAATTTTAAAGAGCTAAAGAACAAAGCCTAATATATTTTCTTAATTCTTAATTTCATAAGCAAGTTCGAGTTCATCAGATATTAGAAGAAAGTCAATAATTAGTACTATTCGTGTTTAGAAGATTGAATGACAACGTCAGTCTCATACCCAGAGTTACAGATCTGTTAAGCCAGTACAAATTAATTGTTTTCATTTGTTCATATGATTTGATTTTCTTTGCAAAATTCAAATGAACTCGTAATATCCTATAAATTACACGCTTTTAGAAATGTTGGAGGATTTCCCAAAAATTTTAGTAATATTAATTTAATTCGTTTTGATAAAAAGGTTATTTTATTTTTCATGATTTTGCTATTACTTGAACTATTTTCAAACGTTTCAGTTGAAGAATACTGATTAGCGATTTGTACTTGCTTCTTTGGCGATAACTCAGAATTCTCCTGCAAAATCTTTCGGCACAGTAATTTCAAGATTTGGGGTGCAGACGCTTAAATCTCAAGTTCCTCATATTATTCTCCTTTCACTCCATTTTCCCGTCTCCTAATTTCTAATCTGAAAACTCTGGTTGCCTGTCGCTTGTGATAGCCATTTCATCAGCAGTGACTGAAAGCTGTTAGTCCTAGCTCCAACAACGCTTACTCCACAGATTAAACATAATTTAAGATTGCCTCAATTTTTATGGTCTTGGAGAATTATTTTATTCAATATAGACATGGATGATTATCATTTTAATTTAAAAAGTCCTTGCTCGATAGAATCTTCAAGTATATTTACTTAAATTTATTTCATGGAAAAATCTTAACTCCTTTATGTACATTCGAATTAGCATAGGCAAGCACGGTCATTAGAGGGATATCTTTTTCCTTTATACATACTACTATTTATTGCTTCTTTTTATTGTTTTATTAAAATGGCATAATTGGAAGGATTCGTTTTATTATTTCATTGATAAGCCGTTAAGTATGTCTTTACAGGCAAGTAGTACATATATCTTGAAGTCTGTAATTACTAGTGGCGTCGTAAAACTTTTAACTTCTAGTAATGCAATAAATGCTTAATTAAGTAGTCTGATATTAAGACCGTAAAATTCATAAATCACCACTAGCGAATTTAATCTCTAGGGCTCTCTCAGGATATGAAAGATAGGGTGATGTGTGAAGCTGTGTTTGGAAAATTGTTTAAAGTTAACCAAGTCAAAATTAAAGCAGTATTTAAGTGAAATATACTTCATATTTTGTCGTCGGATAAATAAGCATACATTATACGCTTTTAGATTTACAAAAGGATATTTATTTAATATTTGATATGCTCGAAAGTGACTGTGTTCAAGAATTTTACCCGGTTCCCTTTCGTTTAAGTTGAAGACTTTTGATATGATCTCAGTATTTTCCATTTCCACTCCCTACCTTAATTCAATGGTCTGAAAGGGCAAATTTTTGACAGTGTGAAAAGGCAAATTCTCGTGTTGAAAAAGGAGTAGGCAGGGGAGGAGATTCTTAATCCTTTATGTTTTAGGTACCGGAGCTCACTTCAGCGTCCAAATCTGGATGCACGATCACAAGCAAATAGGTTCTCGATACGCAACCGCATTTTCCAGACCAAAAACAGCTACAAAGGATATCTATTTGGATACTTATTATCTCTTGTCGCCGTAGAATCTCAAAAATTCAGAGATCCAACACTATCATCTGCCAGACTGCTACTTCATACGCTTTAGAAGACCCCCGAAAGGATTCCACAGCAATGTTAGGGATTAACAACTTTTGTGGCAGATGCTGAATAAGAAGAAGAATTAATTAATAATTTGTTGCTAATCATTCATAACAACAACATTTATTTGTTGAAATTTGCTAAATTACATGATTGTTGTTTAACGTAATTTTGATTAGAGCCTAATATTATACTAATTCGTGTTGTTATTGAGTCAGGGAGATTGAGGCTATTTGGGAGGTCAATAAGGTTACAAAAATTTCAATTCATATTTAATTTAATTTTGCACAGTAATAAGAATACAATCTAGTAATTCGGCTGAATATGTTTTTCTTTATGACAGACTTCTTTTTATGAGAATTGCTGACAAATTTAATAGATATGAAGCCATCTGCAATAGTTGCAAACACTTGGTCTGAACATTTCTTACCGAAACTGTTTTATAATTCACAAGTGCTATTTTCATCAAAATGGGATTTTAATTGCACTCCTCGAACTTTAATCAAACACATAAAAGTGCTTGCCAAATACGCATATTTCATTTCTCCCTCCGTTCCCCTCAAAACATTCCAATGCGGTTTTGACTCACGCTGCCTTTGGGAAGTGTACTGCGAATGGAAATTACCACTGCATATTTTATCGCGTTTACTAAAGAGAACAGAGGGAGAATAATAAGGTGAATCCTACAAAAGCTGTCATGGAGGTAAGTTTATCAGATTAAAGTAAATCTATTTTAAAGTTCCCTTCCACCTTCGCATCTGAATTTTTTAGATTTAATTAATTTTAATTAGTCACTGTTTGTTGTTCAAATACTTTTGGAGACTTTAATTTATTTTGCTTCATAATTTACCAAAAATTGCAAATCTTGATCGATAATGTTATTTATTGGATGTCACTCATTTATTTTATGATTTTATTTTCTTTTCAGCTTCTGAAATGTAATAAATTATGGACGTTAATTTCAAGATAAAACCAACTTAAGATAAAGTATTACCTACTGTCAATTGTCATGTCCACCAATCTTTGATAATCGGCATGACTGACTATGTCTGTTGCAATTGGACATGAGCTAGATAGCAGAAAGGTTCCGTGTGATATTCCTCTGCCCAAGATAAGAGTTTAAAATCGAAGGAAATTTGAGTTAGGATTTATGATTCGGTACTAAATCAGAAATTGAACAAATTGATAAATAAGATTTTTCGTTAGTTCAGAATGAGACAGTTAGACTGGTTAACGTATTGTTCTCAGATTAAAGGTTAACTTACCTTAACCTATTTCAGATGATAGGAAGAAATCCCGAGATTAATGATCTGATTATGGAAAGAAGTAAATAAAATGAACATATTTTTAAATAAATATGTTGGTATCTTCACGTCTAAGTTTAAATTGTTTTTATTCTATGATATTTGTTAACTATCATTTATTAAAATCCTTGTTTTGTACTCTTAGAAGATTTCTCACAATATTTTTGATTAAAGTAAGTCGATTCACCTCATGCTTAATTTCAGCGTCACAGATCCTATATATTCCTGTCAATGACAAATTGTATCATTAATTTGTATAAAATACTGACACAGATGAGCATTGTGTTTTTCTCCGACTGGTTTGCTCCGTAAATGATTCCACTTCACTTACAAGGCACTTTCTTCTGAAAGTGTAAAAGAAGTCTGAAAGTGTAAAAGTGTAAGATTGGTCAATTGACGCGTGAAAATCCATAGAATAATTTAAATTTCTTTCATTTTTATCCTATAAGTGGTCTTCAAGGCCGTAAATATAAATCAAGTTGAAATACCACTTCAGGTTCATTTCAAGAAAATAAACTTAGAGTAAAGCACATATAAGTGGCCTAGAATAGGTGTTACAATTTTCTCCCGGATGAAAAATTGTTCTGGAAACTAGGTTGAATTTACAGCCAGGAAAAAGTGTGCTAGCGAAAACAAAAGTTGTCCGTTGTAACAAATAACTGATCTTCTCTTACAAGAACATTTATCAGGCGGTGAAAATCGACCGGCTGTGCTGACGAAAGCACTTTTTAAATGTGCCTTTTACTTATTTTATTTCCTTGAAAAATTGCTTCTGAAATGCTGGTTTATTTACCAACAATTCATAATAAAATTTCTCTAAAATTTGAATATTAGGAGGATTATCTAAAATGCATATATTAGACCATTAATTGAGTGGATTGAGTGGTTGTTTAACACGTTTAGTTATCCAACTTTAGTGCGTATCCTTTCGTGTTAATGCTATTGGACAGTAATTGTTCGGTATTATTAAATATTAACCTTATTGTATTTTTCTTTGTCCTTTTTGTTCTTCTCGAATCCATTTAATTTACGGGACAGTTTATACTTGTGATTCTACTTAAAACTTTGGTCAAAATATAAAATCAAAGATATGATCTGGACAGAATCAAGCGTCTACTGGGGGAAGAAAAGGTAAAAGATATGATTTAAAATTAAAAATATTAAGAAGTAGAAGAGCTGAAAGTTTACATAAGTTAGAAGAGAAAGAATAAACAAATTAAATCCGAAAATATGTGCAGATTATACTACAGAGCAAGTATGGATATTAAATTTAATTCTAATAGTCATTTATGTGATTTTTTTAAATACATATGGGCTTATTATTGTATTTCTAAAGAGTTTTAACGTACACATCATTAAAATTTTTATAATAATAATATTACTTATTATATTCATATTTTAGAATACGTTTCTCATATTCTCATATTTTGTAAAAATCGAGCAATTAAAATATTCGATCGGACTCGAAAAGGAGCAAAATTGAATGAATTTAGAGAAAGAAGAATCTAAGATCAAAGTAGTTTGATAAGAATGCTATTCAATTTACAAGCAAAAACTCATTCCTGGGCTGTTATTCACGGTGACAATATTAAAATTGCTGACAATGTAACACAATATACCAGTTTAATTTATCTCTTGTTTCGCAACATGAATTTGTTGGAATAAAAATGCATCATTTATAAAATGAATGCACATGCGAAATGTAAAAACATGATAATCGTAAATTGCAATCAAAATTCTTTTTAAACTATTAAAGGATTTGCTATCTGATCATGTGCTAATTTCGGCTTCATTTAATTGCATTTGGAAGAGTGAAAGGTAGGGAGACAGTGTGACAAATAGAAATTCTGTTGAGAGAGATCAAGCTCTTGAGCTTCCACAGAATTTTTTAAACTTTACCAAAATATGATAGGGGGATACATAAATGACGAAGAAATGCACATATAAACACTGAAAAAGAGCCAATCTTAAAAGTACGCTATTCAAAATGCATGACATGTGAGGAGTGATCTCGATAGATTCCTCTGGAAAACCACGTGGTTAAGGTTCCACGAAAGAGACTTCGCACTTGGGCTATCATAAAAATTCGATCGTTATTCTAACCTTAAACTTCTTTATAACCATTAGATACCATGGAGAAACAGTTAAAGAGCTTAACATGTCTTCGATAAGATGATTTAATCAAGATCTGATGATATTTTATGGTTTGGCAGGGCTGTTGTGATTAAAACAGCTAGAAATGTCAAGTCGTGTCTTTAAATACGTGAATCCCCACATCCAGAGAATTTGATCAAAAGCTGTGAAGTGCAAAGCAGTTATGACTAGAATAAAAGAAAGCAGTGCCTTTGTACTCCTGAAAGGATCACTGTTCCTTGGGTGCAATAATAAACAAGAATTTCCAGTCTCCAGTTTCCAATTCCTTTAAGCCACGTATTTTGACATTAATTTCAAAGGCGAAATAAGTAATAATCCCGAACTCCACGGATAAAACCTATTGCTGGAAAAATTATTAATATTTTCCTCTGCTTCCAATATTTCTTTTATAATTAAAAGTGTAATTTCCTTCTTAATTCCCCAATGGTAAAAGGTATTTTGTAATTATGCCGTTTTTTAAGTCGATATCGACTGAGTTTTTCCTTCATTATTACATTTGCCACATTACTGAGTTTTCCAGATTGATTTCGTTCCGCAAGATTGCAACTGAGACTTCTAATTTACTGTGTTATAATACCTGTCTATTCTACCTCCAAGTTACACACTTATAACCATTCATCCACTTTTCCAATTAGTATAATATATGCTATTTTTACATAAACGGACATATTGCATAAACATTTTTAAACATTATGATAATTTTAGCATAGTCTAACGCGTGTGCTCTGATCTACAGATCAACCGTTTGTTAAATTTGCATCATTTGAATTACAACCAGCAAAAGCAGACGGTAATCATTTACACTGGTGTTTAATATTTCAATTGGAATTTCAGAGTTAGATTTCTACCTCTAGACCACCCTTAAATTGGTAGTGAAAATTTGTGGCGGTTTTTATATAAATATTCGGGTATTAACTCTGCACAATTGTTTAGTGCTTTTCAGTTTAATAAATCAGACTGCCTAATAATAGGTTTACCAACTTCTTCTGACAACACATAAGTAAGCAAATTTTTAATGACGGAAAACCCATTGATCAAAACCGCCATCACTCGACAATTTCAACAGACTCCTAGGGAGACTCAAGTGTTCGTCCGGCACAACACTCTGCCCCTTTCCGATTTCCTAATCATCAAACATTTTCCTCTAAACTCCTTCCCACTGCCTTTGCCAATTTTAAACCTATTCAATCCCACTCTGTCTTCTAAGTTTCTCACAACATGTCTACAAGCTTCTCTTAAAATGCATCCTATTTTATTAAGCACGCAAGATCTTTGAAAATTCGTATTATCTCTTGTTTATTTCGCTGTGATATTCGACACTTCCTGAATTACACTGAACCAGAGAGTCAACATAAAATGTTTTCTTGACTTTCATTGATTTTCTAAGGTGAAAATAATGACTGTTAAATAAATATTTTTCGACTTTCTACTTGGTAACATGTCTGTGAGCTAATTTGTAAGTATTGCAGAACATCCATACCCATTTAACATAGTAACAAAAGAAAAGAACTTAAAAATTTATTTTACTTACTTTAATTAATCAGTAAGATGGTCGGAGTTTGGTGTAGGCAAAACGCTGATATAAACAAAATACATACTTAAAAACTATAATTATCCTCTTTCCCACTTTTCTGAGCAAAATTATTTGCAACACATCGCATTCCTTTACTTGATCTATCAAGTTCTGGTAGTAACTGGCATGTAACATGATTTCGATTTGCAAAACACAGAATCGTGTAATTTTATCTGTTTGTGTATTAAGAGTTCTTTCGCAACAAAATATTTCTAATAGTTGTTTATGGATCTGAATTTGCCTAACTACCACTTTAAAGCTGATTAATCAGTAGTGTACGAGTTTAGCTAAAATAAGAAAGGACGGTTTTTTGTAAAAAATGAACATTTTTATGATCTGCACGTTAGATTGATGTCTGTTTTATTATTAATTTTCAAGATAATTTAAGGCGATTGAGGACAAATGCAGTTGATGCTATTTTAACTTGGGTTTGCATTCGCTTTTATTTTCATTGCCATATTTCCCTAATCATATATGAATCTTTTCATGTCTTAAATCGAATTGGGTGACTAAAGCGCTATTATTTCCGCAGTTGAGAGTCTTTAGCTCATATAAAATGAAATTTACAGTTTACAAGTATTGTTACGGCTGGCGTTTCCCGTTGCTAACTGGGATGTCCAGAGTAAAAATCCGAGATTGCCACCTTGTCAACCCTGTATTTATCAAAAATAGAGACGTCCTTTGGGTACATAAGGAAAAGGGACTTACGTTTAGGAAGTACATTTGAAAATTAACAAATCTACTAAATTGAAAGCAGTCATTGAGTCCAAAATCAGTGACAGCATAAAATGCAGAATTAGCAGATATTGAAAGGGTGTTAATAAATTTTAAGAGGTTGCAGTCAGCCTGGATCTGGATAATGGTATATAAGCTGTAAATGCTGTAAATTCATTCCAGAATAAACGGACAATTTACTAAGGGGATAAATGTAGTATAATTAGTCTTTTATGGTAGGTCAAATCTTGGATAGTAACTGTACCTGTCAAGTGTTTTTAAATCCCGCTGGATGGACTGAGGACTACCATTAAAGCAATTACATGTTATTACTGGGTTTTGGGATGTGTGGACTACTTTAGGACGTTTATTATTTTTACCTTTTGAACTAAATTTAATTTCACTTTATTTCATAAATAAAGTTAATTATTTATAATATCTTCACTGACAGTAAAATATATCAAGAGATCCGTGGGGTGAAAATAATCTGTGGCGTTTTATTTATCTCTAAAGTGACGTTTAATCTATAATACTTTCCTTTAAAACTTCATCTATATTAATAGATTGATGGCGTCCTACCAAAGGATAGGAAGCAATAAAATGGCATGGTTTTCGTTTAGAATTATTTACTGCTCTAGCTCCATTGTGCTGTGGAGAAATAAAAAAGAGGTTCACTTAATACAAAGCAATAAAAAGAAGAAAGGGACGGGATAAGTAACGATAGTCCTTTAATGAAGAGCAGGAGGCAGAGAGGAGCTGACTAAAGGATCCAATTGTAGGCGGATTGACAGAAGTTAGAGAGAAACGAGTGAGTAGAAGTGCGTTGGGGAATCGATGTGGATCAGGCAAAAGATTGTAGATCATATCTCTATATATTTGTACATAGATGGTATATATTTGAATGGATAGACCATTAAATTAATTAAAAGATAATGGGAATCCGAATGTGATAATAGCTGTAAAAGCATGGCTATTTAGGAGTTGAAAGAAGTGGAGATAGATTATCCTCTAACGATCGTTTGTAGCTGATGTATGCATATCAATAGGATCTTGCTGATTGTTAGCAGTTTTGACAATCTCGATCTGTCAAATAAGACATTAGGTCAGATCTGGAATCATACGTAACTCATGCAATTTAAATTGGGAAAAAATTCTTGAATTAAACTTTTCGAATAAAGACACATTAGTGTTCTATAAAACCAAAGAATCCTCGGTAGTATTAAAAAGCTACTTTTAACTACAGAAAGAAACGTGTTTATTGAAATGGTATTCTTAAAAAGAAAAGAGCTCTGAACATACAAAAATAATCTCAAATCCTGCAATGCGAAATCTGATACTTTTGAATTTCACGCTGTTAACAATACCTATAAAATAAGATACTAAAAACTACAGTAAGGTTTGTTCTTGTCAATACTGTTTACAGCATAGTTTTCCTTAGGTAAAATTGCGAATTCTCGTGTTGCCATGGATAATAATAACTACTTTTACATGTTTATGATATTTTGGAACTACTTCTGCACATCTATTATTGATCCTAAAATTAGTGTTTGCTAGTAATAAATAAAGGAGAGGAAATTGCATATAATTTACAGATATTTCTCACCTTTTCTTGACGCTTTGCGACATCACGAAGTGTCACGAAGTAAGCATTAAGTGGCCAAGTATAAATAATACATTCAAATAAAATGCATGCAAAGGCGAATTGTATAAACAAAAATGCATAAACCCTAATTCACTGGAGAATTATTTTAAAAATTTAAAAATTTTTATAAGCTTCTTATGACGTATAGAGCAACTCCGACCAAGTTAAATTGATTTATATTTGTCGTAACTAACGTCTATGTTACCCTAAGTATGGGGATGGGCACCATTGATCGATCCATTAAAATTGAACTATGCTGGATGTATATTTCGTCAACAATATAATTAATTTGAACTGGTTTTTGAAAAGCCTGACTGCACAAATGCACAAACAAATAAGAATTTCATTCTTGAAAACTGACACTTAGTTCAATTTTTACCCAACTGCCTTTAAAATCTAAGTTCCAATCTTACAAAATAAACTTTAAATAAAGCATCGAGGCATGATTGTTTTCTGCACAAAGAAACATCAATCACATAAATCTTGTTCTAAAGTCTGAAATTCTGAAATTTCGATTTACTTAGTCTTCAATAAAAATCTTATCTTTGAAACAATTTATTGCTCCAATAAAATAGCTATAGAATAAAACTGAGTAACTCAAACTGTGTCTATAGGCTGTTTCAAGGCTGTAAATTTCAACTTCCACCAGCGAAATTGTATACAGGAATGAAGACGTAAACTCGCATTCTTCTGCCATTAAGCCAATAAAAGTTGGATTTTGAAGTAAGCGTCATAAAACGCAAGAGAATGTAAACCTCTCTTCATGAAAATGAATGCAATTTTCTCCAAATCGTGAAGAAAACTAATCTTCAGCAGAAATGAATTCCTCAAGTATCCTAAATTGTTAAAGTAAAGTGGTGTAAATTACAAACCGAGCTTCAAAACTAGCTTTTTTCAAGTAAGAAGTCTTGACATTTCACCTTCCTCTCCATTTGGTAAAAATAGCATTTAAGGCTACACATCTTTGTGTCTAAGTCTTATTTCAATACAAATATTAACTGATCATTTGTCGATCAAATAAACATAAATTACCTGTGCATTGAATTTTAAACTCAAGGAGTATTATACGTTCTTGGAGCTCACTGAACGAAATTATCTGCAATTGAAAATAATCCAACAAATAAGAGAACAATGAATTCAATTAGTCAAATGAGAATTCTTAAATAACAATTTCGTTTTCAAATAAAGATAAAATTAATAGAAGAGAAAGAATTTTCTTTAAACCGTGTTTTGCAAAATATACCATAAGAAAATTATAAGCTTTTGGCAAATATTGACGAAGGCAATGCTAAGTTCCCTAACTGCAACAGAATGACTAAAACATACGTGATTGAAGAACATGTCGAACTTGTATGAAGCTAATCAGTTTAACTTAGGTAACCTTGATTGATGGGAGACCTTTGCTGCAATTAACTGACAACCTTGGGCAGAAATAGAGTGTGGATCTTATTATTAAATCTCACTTCCTCTTAAATACTTTTCGCATTGAGGGTTAGTACTAGTGAAATAAATACCGAAATATATCTACTATATTATAATTTACTTTCCATCCTGAGTGATGTTTCAATCTTATTTGGCAGATTGGCAGTTAGGCATATTTTTCGAAGTGCATATTGAATAATATATTACCAACACTTTTAACTAAATCACTTTTGTATATTTCTGTTGCAGTATTCAGCTTTTCTTCGGCTTTTACATTTCTGGAATCTTAATAAATAGTCTTATGGATTTCTAAGTTGTTTATCATCCAAGTTTAAGCGTAAGTGTAGTACCAGGGACGGATATTTAATAAGCAACTTCAAAATTAGTTCTCATGTTATCATAATTTATTAATATTTAAACATATCAGCTTCATGCGTGTCTAATATACCTTTGGGACTCATACAGCAAGGTTTTGATGGATATTTATTATTGTCTTAGGGATAATATTCTATTAGTAACTCCGCATCAGTTGACAGTGGAGAGATCGAATATTGCATTGTGAAATTGTTTTGGATAAAATAGACATTCACATAATTTATATTGTAGTGGCAGAGTCACCAATTTGTGGTAGTAGTAGTTCACCAGTTTGTAGCGGTAGTTGGCTAACAGTAAATGAAAGGAAAAGAACACAAGGATTGTGTTGACCAGGTTGTATTGAATAAAGTCCAGTACAGAGTCTCAAGAGAGAAGTAGGGAATTGGAGGAGGACTGAGCTATGGAAAGAGGCGTTGGACGAGGTAGGGTCCCTTGGTGTGTGTGTGCGTGTGTGTGTTTGATGGAGGCTATTTATAATCGACACTTTGGGTGAGGACACGCATAAGGATATAATCGTATGCGTGCTTTCATTGGTCGGGACGATTATAGAAAAGGAAGGGCCAGTGCAGACTCTAGTAGTAAGGCTGACCATGCGGTGTCTGCTACTATCGTCCGAGGTATGCTTACCTTTTCCGGTCGATGAGAAATAGGCCAGCTGAGGATACACGATGTTTGTCTATGGAGTGCTTGGGTCAGAAAAGGTTAAAAGTTTACAGACGCTACTATAAAGACAAGATAATTAAATTTAGTGATGATTAGAGAGTATGTAAGACAAATATTATGGAGAAGAAAGATTCATCCTTCAATATCAACATTAAACACTTATACCATTTCTTGAATGAAATAGCAGTATATTAACTGAAATAATTTAAAACCTGAAACTGATATTTGCGTCATATTAATAGTTCTTTCTTCATAGACATTAATCCGAAATCATATGTTGGTAACGATAATTTCTAAATAGCTTAACCTGTGACAAGTTCCAAATTTCAATGACTTTCAAAGCATCATGGTCATAATTAATGCCAGCTTTATTCTTATAAATTGAATTGCTAAAACCTTCGACTAAAACCGTATTCAGGATCTGATTAACTGTTTACTCTCTTGATTCACTTTCAATAACGCACCCAGAAGGTATACAGATCTGCAGAACGAACGATCTTGTCCGACCACCCACAAAAATACCACCGCTTTCGAGAATTTCTAGTGCTGGCAATTCATAATTCAACCCACTGTTAACCAAAGGAAATATATGCATATATATTATCATGAATTAGATATTACGAGCAATATTCTTCGATCATAAAGGCGGACATAACGGTATTGGTCAATAGTTTTCGGTCTTGAAAAAGCCTTAGCCACCGAATACAAATCTAAATCAGCGATGATGCAACTGTGCAGAAACGAAAGTCCAAATAAATCAATTTTATGATGCAAATCACACTTGGGTCTAGACTGTTTGAACTTCTGTTGAGCATTAAAAAGATTCAAAACATTCCAACTTATTTCTTGCCTATTACAATTCAAACAAAATGGATGATTTTGGTTTAAGGAAATATAATTCACTTTTTCACTAATTATTGCTTTAAAATAACCTTGTGATATTAACAGTTTTTGTATATGAATCAGCAAATAATAAAAACATCATATACCAGTTTGTAAATTGTTTGACTTGATCGCGTATTTTTGAAGCAAATTTAATGAATTTTCGCATATCATATTGTTGTATAGGTCAAAAGCAAGAGGGATTTTTTATTATTTAAAGTTTAAGATCAGTACTAAAGAGATCTAATACTTGATATTCGTCAATGTCAGTGAGTTCAGTTGCTTACTAATCTGTTACACTTAAAACAATTTCCACCGTAAAGAAAAATATCAGAAAGCTAGACTCGGACGTGGAATTTAAATTAGAGAGAGTAGAAATGTATTTCGTCTAAACAAGATGTATAAAATGGAAAATTAGATATAAGAAATCCAGATTTACAAAAAACGTTCAGATATTTAAGCTCATATTGGGCGTCGAGTCAAGTTACATGGAATATGTAACCTTGATGACCTTGATCATCTCCTGGAGACCAGGATCACCTGATTTTACTGAATATCTCAATTAATTATAATTTTCTCTCTTTGTAGATTAAACTGCATTTATAGAGGTCTGTGGATAAATTAGCTAGACGTTCAGCATATCTAAAGTAAATTAAATTGAATTTTATTGAGCATTATCGAACAATTTTATATTTACAAATTTTGCGTCAAACTTGATAAGGTTGCTATGGTATCAAAGGACGCAAAGGATACCTCAGTGATTACGTGGTATTTGTTGAAAGAAAGATTTAGACGTACTTTGGGAAGCTGTCATGTGAAGCAAAACTCAGACAGACACCAATTACCAAAACCATTAAATATGTCCATAGCCCTGTTTTTTAAAAATTCGCTGTTTAAAACGCGTGGTATTAAAATGCCGAACTGAGATTTATTTTTGTCTCTTATGAAATTTCAATTTTTAGCGGTTACGACATTTCAACAACTCTCGTCACATTTCAGAAGGCAAAGACAAACAGGTGATCATCAGGCAAACTTAGCTTTTTCTTAATGGGAATTGCGGAAAAGAGGGGTACAGTGATCTTTGGATAAAATAAATATGTTATGTCAAAGGGAATTAAAATTAATTACTTGGTATATATAAAGGAAAGAGATGAAACAGCAATACATTTTAAAAGTGAAAGGGCTCTCGAGGTTAGATTAAATAAATGTATATGCATGAAACCTAAGGGTCGGTTTGAGTCATTTCATCCATGCATACATTGCTCTAATTAAATTATAACGCACAGCCCAAAATTTATTAATTTGGAAAACATCTTTGCAACAATAAAAAAACATAATCAAGAGTTAAGAAGGAAGATCAAGCTAAAGTTAAGATATTAGGATATCAAAGGAGTCGCACTTCACTTAATTTTTGGCCTCAGTTTCATCTAATACTCCATTTTTCAAGATTCAGATTTGACGATTTTGACTCTCTGGTTTCCTGAGTAAATTGCTTCCCTATTTTATTGATCGATTAATTAACTACGCGAATAGGTCTTATGGTTACATTAAATTTTTTCGTTTCCCATATGTTGGAAGTATGCTTTCTTACTATTATTAATATATTTGTGAGGTAGTGATGCAACCAAGACTTTTGGTTTCTAGCTTCGGTAGGTTAGTATATGCAATCAGGATAGCCAACAAATGCTTAGCAGTGGGTATTGAACCTCAATTATCGATTAATTAAATTATGTTTATGACTTGCGTATGGCCCTCAAAGCTGATTAAAAAGAAGCGTTTTTAGTCATCATTTGTCGTGTAATACGCCTGAGCGAGGCATTTTCGATTGACCGTTTATCTCTAAGTTGCCAATATCTTTCAAAGTTATAAAACCTTCATCAATAATAAGGAATCATTCACCGATGTATATATATATATATACTAACTTTAGTAAATTTGCATTCAAATAGTGACCTAAAAAGGTTCTGTCATCACATATAAATTCTGGTATTTCATTCAAATAGACTTAAATTATCTTATGCATTCAAAATGATAAAGTGTGGACTGAATTTAACACCCATTCAAAATCGCATCTGATAAATCTGTTTTAAGTAGTGATTGCTCCAGTTCTTTGAACTAAGCATCCAAAGACTAGGAATAGAATTCTAGTTAGGATGCTCTATGACTTAAAATAAGTAAATAGCTGTCGTTCCCATTATCAGGTTACTATTAATACTAAGATAAGAAGTCTATAATGACAGAAGTAATTTTGAAAATTGATTTACACAGCCTAAAATGTATTTATAAAAACTCCTATTGAGTATGAAATCTACTCAGTTTAATTATCTGAACGGTAAAATTGTTTCTAAATCATATAAATAAATCGATTTAATCAAAATTTTAATGATATTTTCAAAAAAAATAACTAATGAGGTTCCCAACCGAAGGTTACTTAACAAATTGTTGAACATTTCGGTCATTTTTGTATCTAAAACTCAACCGGTTTAAGAACATTTCCATTCCGAGACAACTACCCCGAGTAGATATATTGACACTCGGCTGTCGGCGATAGTTTATTTTTGCCAAATTACTCTTCGTGGATCATGTGATTTGCAAAGATATATCCAATGGCAGAGCAGCAATTTCCTACTGCCTAAACTTCCAAAGAAAAGAAAAAGTATTACAATACTTAGTTTTCAATATTAAAAAATGACTCTAGCTTTGAATCTCAAGAATGAACTTTTCATAAAAGCCGGTTATAAAAAAGTTGGCTAGATGTTAGTTTAGTATTTAGATTTATTCCAGCAACTGTTCATTAAATTGAAAATCCCATGGGCACTTTACCTAGATGGGTGAGGGTGTCATTAAATAAGTAATGTAAGGCGAAAGTTGGTAAAGAAGTAATTCCTTTTTTCGTGAAATAAAAGCACTTCTCTTCTTTTAAGAATGTTAAGAAGTTTAATTTCTGCTGCTTTGATTTTTCCGCCCATAAGATATCACAAGGCTATAGTTAACTCAGACTCGAGAGAGGGATGCGATAGAACGTAGTTATTAGAAAATTCTTTATTGGCTATGCAAAGACCTTACAAAGAATACAATTTGTCTCCATATTGTTGATATTTGAAATCAAAGCACCGCTGGACTGATAGCAATTTGGCCCCAATAACTGTTAAGCTCTCAAAAGCACGCAGGTTGATAAGAGGGATGGGCATTTAGAGATAGTTTGTGGGAATTGATTATCTCAGCCCAACATGAATGCTACAGTTTCGAGCTTTGTTTTGATGGCGTCCTATCGATTATTTATCTCATTTTTATAAAAAAAGAATATGAGAAGGCTGCACACAGCATAAGGATTTATTTAAAATTCCATTTTTGCAGTTTCTTAAGACTTGCGACACTTTATTTTAGAGTCTGTAGTCTAGAGTTTTTCTTGAGTATTCTTGGTGGTCTTGGCATCGATTTGAGCATGTACCTCTGTAATGATACTTCACTATCTTTGCCCTAGGGCAACAGATTTTCTCACTGCATCCCAGATATTCTTGTACATTTAAATGAATGGACATTTACTGTTCGGCTGCCTTGCAGTTGGACTATTGTACTTCTCTGTTTTATTTAATGCATCCTATGCCATAATCAATCTACTAGTTAAACGGGTAAAGGCTAATTTATAATAAACCTGAATGTACTCAAATTACGGCAAAATTTGCTATTATTAGCGTTCTCTAGTAAGTACCTTGGTGTCATACTTTGCCCAAGCGTCTCATTAGCTTATCCCTAAATACAATTACAAACTGTCAGCTTTCAGCTTAAAATAAAATTGCATCGAGAAATTGAATAGGTTTATCTTCGACCTGATTTGTTAATATGGTAAGTAGTCGAAGATACCTCTATAAGACTAACATTTAGGAGATTTTTCGTAATAAGGCCGATTTTCTTTAGTTAAGACGTGTCCCTTCTGTCTCAGTCATCTACCGCTACTTAGGGTGCCATATAGTATATAGCATTATTTCGGTGGCAAATTGGCTTTATATTAATGATAAATCATTCGTGACTGCTACTAAGCAAATATAACCATATTTCTATAAATAAAATTCTGTGAGTTGTGGACTGCAAAAACAGTAGTACTATTGCTAATATGATTATTATATTATTAAATTCATAGAATTAAAACATGGTCAGTTAAAGTTCAAACTACAGGTACAATTTGGACATAAAGATACATGTCTTTAAATATTACTCGTATCAATTAGGACCAATAGATACGTCTTTCCTGGAAATTAAGGATATTTCTTGAATTCTTTGTCCGTAATACGTAAGAAGGTTATTTCTACTCTAGGATAGATTTCAAATCACTTGAAGACAATTGCACCGATTTTATGAACATAGATTTAACTTCTCTTTTAGCTTCATGGTCACATATTTCATAATCCAGCTCTAAGTTATCTGATGCCAGAAAAACGCTAACATTTGAACTTGCTTGATTTTAAAGTCTCAGTCGTACTCTTGCACATCAAACCAACCCAGAAAACTCAGTAATATAACAACTTTTCACAGATGCCAATAACCCAAAGCAGAACATAGGGCACACTGTGATAAACATTCCTGTATTAATGAAAGTAAAACCGAGTCTGTATAGACTTAAATAAATAGGGATAATTACAAAATGCTTTTTACTATTGGGGAATTAAGAAGGAAATTAAATTTTTATAGAAGAAATATTGGAAGCGGGGGAAAATAATTATCATTTCTTCTAGCAGGGCGATTGTATCATTCCTGCCTTCATTTTAGTATTGCGTTTAGCCGATATAAGCTTATATTTACGGCTTTGAAACCATTTCAAATTTTTATCTTAGAAGAGCTCAAAATTGTAGAATTGCAGAATTTCGAGTGCGTAATTAAACATTCCAGATAGATTAATGAATCTCTTAGTTTAAATACAGAGCCAATAATGCTTTCTTTCTAATAGTTTATTTATCGATTAGTATTTTAAATATTCATTAATTTGCCCATAATTGTCAAATATCAACCGTCCTCTTTGGTGTTCCGAAATAGTTTGGGTACAGTTTCAGTAAACAGAAAGAATAAGTCCGGTCACTCAAACTGACAGAACAATTCGGAAATGGTCTTAAAACTATTTCCAAGTCATTGATCAACGTTTCACTCACCATTATGGACTATCTGTTATAACTATGATAAAAATAACCGCGAAACATAGCCCAGTAATGCATCTACAAAAAAAGTATTCAGCGGCTCTTCAAACTCCTAAGTATGGCCATATCGATATGGATCTTTTAGTTCTCGGTCAGTTACCTAATATGTAGATATCCCAGTTGGTAGAAGGAAGTGCCGATCGTATGCTACAATAAAAGAGTATATATCATTCATCGAACACAGCCAATCAATTGTAGTCGATGGTATCTTTACTTAATTGCTACCTTCGGCAGATTTTACTGGTTTAAATTGACAATTGCTAAATGGCGCATTTAAAATGATTATAAAAATCCAACTAAGACAAAGAGTTTGATTGGCATGGGTAATTATATCAATGTTAAGATGATAAAATCTCTAGGTTGAACTAGCAAAAAAGTCTTATCATCTACTGACTGACCGCTCTGGACCCCTGCATAGGTGGTTGTGCACAAAGCTTTGTAGTTGGAGAATCTGTGAAAATATCTGGATAGTAATTAAACAGTAATGAGTCTGAAGCATCATAATAGGAGTAGATTAATAAGGTAAGCGAAGTGGAAACCTAGAGCGCTTTAGAAACAATAACTGAAATTGACTCTAGAAAAACAGAACAGCAGAAGCACTTACTTTGATAGCAAGAAGAAATAATAGATAATCAAGAGAAAACTACATACTGCGTGACTCCACGTTATCAACTTCTCTATTTTTATCTATTCACCTCGGAACATGAGTTTTCTGCCAGTCATCAGTAGTGAAAACAGACATTTGGAGTAAATTTTAATCATGAGGCTTAATTTTATTCGGTATCACCTGCAGCAAATTCTTTTATGAGGTGCATAGTTGCAATGGGGCTGGAAAATCATTAGTGATTTTTTTAATTTCACAGTTTAGATTTAATCGGTCCTTCGGTAATCTGTAAGTACACTACACCTCCCTAACATATCTCAAAATTTGGTGTTACTTTGAATGATGGATAAGAAGCTCGAAATCAACTATCGATTCATACCTGGCCTACACTAATACACGCATATTAAATCATTTATTTCCTCCAGCATAGGACAACTGTTCTCATAAGTTCGATTGGGCAATAAAGTAATTTGGGACCTACTAATAATGCCTATGTTTTTCATCTTTAACATGTATATTGTTAATTAAAATAAGTGAGGAAGCGGCAACGTGATCAAAGAAATTATCATGACGAAAACTAGGAAAATTGAAATCTCACATTATTACAAAATGTAAATTAATCGCATTGGAGAGCATTTGATTATCTTCATGTATTGTGAGTCAACACAACCGCAGTCACTAAATTGATGATTCAATAAAATTCAGTTACTTGATGCAACTCCCAATTGAGCACTCTTATTTTCGGAATAATCGCATAGCGTTTCATAATTATAAGGTCAATTAATCAAACAACGGAATACCTTCCCTATCAGAGGATAGTTAAATCTGTCGGATATAGACCCAGCTAGTTACGCACTAGAAACTGTTTAATAATTATCATTTGGAATGGCTTTCCACTATGTTAATCTCTGTGATTAAAAGTAAGAATCTTGGTTTCCTTTTCATAATGAATCGAATGTGTAGCAATCGATTTTTCCAGGTCAGACAGAAACGAAAAGAAGTTAGGATTGAGCTTTATTGCACGATAGCCATTGTCTCAGAAAGGATGAAAGCATGTGCCGAAAGTGGAGAACGTTGATAATTTTGTATTATTTCTGTTATAACGTGTAGAGGAATCTATCCGGACCATATAGATCGAATAGATAGAATAAGTCATGTCACTCATGTCGCCAGATCAGTTCGGAGGTGGCAGACAAGTCACACTAATTTATTTATGGTAAATTAGGTCTATATACATATATTTCTTCGTTAGACGTCAGTCATGTACCGTTGTCGGAGTCTCGGCGTGATGATAGACACCCGTTTAGGTATCTATGTGCAAACACGCAAACACACATCGGGACTGCCTGTGGACACTCTAGTGAAGATCTTATTGTCAGTCAATCATTTCAAGTCGCCAGGTGATGATAAATATCTGCTGGCTATAGCAGTTTCTCTCGTTAATATGCCATTTCAAAATTTCCTCGATATAATTAAGTCAATTATAAAGATAGGTGTGCCATCAACATTGTGACATTCGATTTGGCAATATGTCCCTTCCAGATATATATCCGTATGACTCTATAGTGATATAATCAATGACATATTGCCTACATTTTCGGATACTTCTCTTCAATCCAGGCTTTGTCCATTAATGCACTACACATATTCGTCACACTTTCATGAACTCTGAGCTTCAATAGCACATGTGCGGACTTTTGCACATATTGGCAATTTATTAGAGCAGCGATTAATTCACCTCATTAGCTTTTATACTATATCTTCCTGATAAAATCCCTTTATATTTTCAGTGCTGTATCTTTATATTAATTAATACAGATAGTCCTGCTTATAATTAATAGTTTTTGCTATAGCCAGCCGATGTCTATCAACACCTGGCGATTAAAATGATTGACTGACAATAAGATCTTCACTACAGTGTCCACAGGCAGTCCCGATGTGTGTTTGCGTGTTTGCACATAGGTACCTAAACGGGTGTCTATCATCACGCCGAGACTCCGACAACGGGACATGACTGACGTCTAATGAAGAAATGTGTGTACATAAACCTAATTCACCATAAATAAATTAGTGTGGCTTGTCTGCCACCTCCGAACTGATTTGGCGACATGAGTGACATAACTTATTCCATCTATTCGATCCATGTGGCTCTAATACTAACGTTATTAGAGTTTTATTTTCACTTTGCAATATATTTGCGTGTTGTCCAATTGTTTGTTATTCTATTTACTGGTATACTGTTAAATCGAGTTTAGTAAAGTGAATTTCCGAATGGTAAATGCTGCCTTGGGAGTACACCAAAATAGAGTAGACTCGTATAGCTATTTAAATATAGACATGAAGTTGATATTAAGATTAAAAATTATGATACAATTTACAAAACTGAGTCAGTAAAAAATACCAAACATGTTAATTTAATGGAGGTTGAGTTTTAATAAGCATTAATACCATTCTCCTTCAATCTAAAAAAATACCAGTAGTGCTTCCATATCATCTACTCAGCAATGTCGCAAATGTTTTTGAAAATGGCGTGCTTTCAAAAATCCATGAACAGGACCTTCAAAAATAAATTACTTGATTTAGGCTGCATCTTATCAATTTTTACGAGTCTAGATTTACAAACTCAGTAATATCCTCATTGAATTCCTTATTTTGAATTCTAAACAAATGCTGATCATATTATTATTTTATGATAAAAGTAACCAATATTATTTCATGGAAATTAATGTACAGAAGATCGTCAAACATGAAGTCTTATTAACTGGAATAATTCTTGAAACATATCGGACGATGTTTCCTCCTAAATTTCAGAATGTTTAGTTTGATACTATTAGTTTATTAATATTACAATATTGCATATTAATATTATATCATTTTCATTTTAAATGTAAAACCGACGTATAGTATGAAGTGTGAGCTAAATTTTTCGGTGAATAAAATATATTGTCATACACAATTAATTAACTTATTCGTCTGGTTCGGCATATTCTGGAAATAAGTATTTACATATATAATTGAAATACTTAATTAAAAATAATATTACAATCATCCAGAAATATAAATCGAATGAGTGTTGTTTTCAAACCATTGCACTTGTTTTAGTTGTCGGTTACAGCTCGCTTTTAAATTCTGCTTAGTTTCGTGCTCTCTGACTGTTGTTGCTTTTCCCTTCGAGTCATGGCGGATGATTTCGATGTCGAAAAACTTCTGGAAGCTCCATTTGAAAAGGGGGTATGCATATGGTTTTATTTTCAAATGGATTTATCCCTTGTTCTTTATTTGCTTGCGTTTATTTCCGTCATTTCTAACTACTAACATGTTGATAAAATGTAAACTAGCCCGCAGAATCTGTTTAGATTAAGTAGTGATATAGACATAAAAGTAGTGAGATGACGCCACATTTCATTAAAGGACCGGATAGACCTGTAGTGTCATTTTCAATCCATGATAACACGGGTTAATCGATCTGAACTTCGTCTTTTATTTTAATAGATTACTTTCGGAAGTACCCATCAGCGGTGACGTCAGTGGGCGTCTGGCTAATTCCATTTCTTCATGTAGTTATAATTTTGTTTTGCTCATCAGTATGTATTTAGCTCGCTCATCTAACATTTTTGTATTCGATTCTCTTTGATCTTCGTATCCTCTTTGTGTGCGCTCGTACGTAATTTCCTTGCGTGCGCGTGTTCCTTCTCTCTTCTCTGATGTCGTCCTACAGAATTCTCCCACGGACAAGAAAGAGAGCTCTCGACGTCGCGATCGATCTAGATCGAGGTCCAAAGATCGCAGAAGGTTTGTTCAGTATTCGCTCCTCATAATTTCAATTCTATTTAGGCACCGAGACAGGAGTCCAGATCGCAGACGCGACCGAGATGATCATAGAAGACGGGATCGCGACAGACGTGACAGGGATAGAGATAGGGATTTGGATCGAGATAGGCGTCGTGATCGAGACTACGATCGATCTCGCTATGAACGTTCAAGACGGGATAGATCTCCTGACAGAGAGCGAGAAGATTCAGATGACAAAGGACCAAGAAAGTACTATCGAAATGGTGAGCCCAGACCAAGAAGGTACGCTGTCAATTTTGAATCATTCCTTTTTTAGTCCTGAATTGACTCCTGAGGAGAGAGATGCTCGAACTGTTTTCGTGTGGCAATTATCTGCACGTATTCGCCAAAGGGACCTTGAGGACTTTTTCTCCTCGGTGGGCAAGATTCGTGATGTTCGTCTCATAATCGATGGAAAGACAAAACGCTCTAAAGGCATTGCCTATGTTGAATTTCGTGAGGTTGAATCTGCTCAATTAGCTCTTGGTTTAACTGGCACAAAGTTACTTGGTGTTCCTATTCAGATCCAACAAAGTCATGCAGAAAAGAATCGTGTTGCTAGCGCTGGTGGTACAGCAATGACCGCAGGTGCCTATGGGAGACCGGCTTCTTCTAGGGGTCCAATGAAGCTCTATGTGGGATCACTTCATTTCAATATTACTGAAGATATGCTCCGGGGTATCTTTGAGCCATTTGGTCCATTAGATGATATCAAACTCATCAAAGATCCTCAAACTAACCGTTCCCAAGGTTATGGATTTGTCACCTACAGCAATGCGGATGATGCCAGAAAGGCGCTTGATCAGTTAAATGGGTTCGATCTAGCGGGCAGAGCTATGAAGGTTAATTACGTGACAGAGAGGAGTGACTATGCTAATTTAAGTGCACTTGACAACGAAGAAGCTGACAGAACCGGCGTTGACCTCGGAACTACCGGTCGATTAGCGTTAATGGCTAAACTGGCTGAAGGTACTGGTTTAGAAATGCCGAAATCTGCTCTAGCTCAGCTTCAAGGCAATCCCACTCTTGGAATTGCTGGGAAAGTTAGTTCAACATCTGCTATAGCTCCTCCAGTGTGCACTCAGTGCTTCATGTTATCTAACATGTTTGACCCGCATGTTGCCTCGCACACGACTTTTGAGGAAATTAGGGATGATGTTATTGTCGAGTGTTCAAACCTCGGTGGAGTCTTGCACATCTTTGTTGATCAAACTAGTGCCCAGGGTAACGTTTACGTCAAATGTCCAAGTATTGCTATTGCCACACAGTGTGTTAATAAATTGCATGGTCGTTACTTTTCTGGACGCTTGGTTACGGCTGCTTATGTACCGTTAATAACTTACAACCAATTGTTTCCGGATTCTGTTACTGCTAAAACTATTTTGAAACCAACCTACTCGTAATATGAGCTTGAGGGTTTGTGTTGTGATTGGTGTTTACTTTATTATCAACCTGAATAGTTGTGTAAATAAAAAATTTTACATTTTATGTTTGTGTTCTTTTCCACTTTATTGTGGTTTGTTCGGGATCCTATTATTTTTTTATTATTTCTCTTCCAAATAGTCTTTCGTGCTGCTTTAAGGTTCTAGTTTGATCTACGCAAGTAGTGAGTAATTGTGATGTACATTTTTTAGTGTTTTTTTTGTATTTGCCATTTGGTTTATCGACGGTAATTATGGTAGACAACATAGGTCATGTTTATTGTTTATTTGAATTCAAATGAAATCGGCTGAACTCGTCGTTTTGCTGCCTTTACCTGTTAATTGGAGGGCTTTTTCTACTTGTATACCGCATCGGTTTAATTCTTTAGCAACTTAGAAGTTGGGGATATATTTAGGCGGTTTACTAAGTGCGGTGGGTACTTCTGCGCAAACTAGATTTACCTTTCCGTTATAGGACTGGATGGTACTTTTGGTATGAGGTTATTTCGCGGTTATTCTTACTACGAGTGTTACTTCTCTAGTGACTATCAGGACAAGGCAGTAAATGGGTCTTTGTCGGCTATTGTCTCAGCTACTGAGTAAGTAGGGTGCCCATTTTTTGAAAGAATAGAGATGAAACTACGGCAAGTAAATGGAGGTAATCTCGAATAAGTCAACGTTGTGAAGTTTAGTTAATTGTAAAAATGGCTAAAATAAGAAAGCAGCGTCGCGACACGTTCGTATAACAGTAAAGGCTATTTATTTTATTGATTGAGTATCGATTCGTTCAATAATGTTTTGCGGCAACAATCGCAATTGTACCATCAGTACCAAAATATGATCAGCTGAGTAGTGCTGCTTAAGGGTTTCATAAGTCATTTAAAATAAGGTTATACCAAGTAGTTACGCTCGTTTATAAGAGGTATTGTTGTATTTACGGGGCCACTCGAATTGACCATTTTTTTCTCCTTAGAACTTTTGCTACCTGTTATTAACGTAAGGCTCAGAGTATGCTCAGGATATCTCTTTCCTTTAAAAATTGTCTATTAAAACCATGGAAAGCAAGCCTCATTTGCGTAAAATTATTCAACGTCTCAATTGACTTAAAGTTATTTTGGGCTCGCAATTTAGGGATCTAGGCTTTACGGTTAGCAGCTTAATATTGTAGACAGTCTAGTAGAAAACGCTAATCATATGTATGACATTACCGGTCACTCATTTCATCAGTTGGTTAATTTATTTTAAATATCGATTTCAGGAACCTAGGGATAAAATCCTAGAATTAGAATTTTGGAACATTAGGATGGGATGTATTAAACTGAACCCATTGGGTAAAATGTGGAGAACCCAACGAATCTAAATTTCATTTGACTTCAAACTCCACTTCCTCATCATCACCCCTCATTGCACTATTTACCGCTCCCTGTGTTCAGATTGTAAAAATTGAAATTGTAAATGTTATTATTTGGCGGTTAGTAAGAACAATCAGCTGAGCAGCAATATTCGCAGATTCACCAAGTCATTTAAATTAATTTGGCTCTTCTTTCTTGAATGATTTTGTGTGTTTTAAGTTTTCCTTTTTCCCTGAGTAATTTCCAACTGTAATTCCCAAGTCTTCCATGTATATGATAAGGAGCCTAATCCTCTCTGTTCTTGTTTGTGAATCGCCTATTTATGGCATATAAATCGGACTATATTTTTAGGCATGAGCACTATTTCACGATTTACCTTGTGTTCACTTAATCACTTGAAGTTGTGTGATCGAAAATGTTATCGACAGTTATGCAACTTTGAGTGTTTATTGACTGATAAACTCACTCTATATCTTAACCGTAAAATTTGGTAAGTTCTGGCAAAAGCTGCATTGAAAAGCGTTGAAAGTTAGTGCGGAAGGTAAAATGGACGATGCTTCCTTGTAAGTTTTTGCGTTTTATGCTAAGTATTACGTGTTATAAATAATCGCAATTATAGTCAATAATAAACTGGTAATGATTTATGGCAGGATAAGAAGTTGTCGTCATTTGTTAATGAGTGGGAGCTGCAGAGATTAAGACCAGAGAGGGTTAGAGAATAGTAGCGCTTTAATGACAAATAGCTGAGTATATACAGAAGGACTTCAAATACAGTAGTTAGGTGAGTGTCAGAGGTAGATGGCAGGCGACTTTGAGGATTTGGACGTAAGAGTCTGCCGGTAGAAACTAAAGATAAGACTCGGGACTGCAGATTCGTTCTGCCGGTGCTAGGAGCCAGGTAAAAGGTACTTATAAATTTAGAGTTGGCAAAAAATACCAATAGTTACATTTGCCTATATACACATTTTTTTACGGGACAAAGTTAGGGTCCGAAATGCCGGCGACGAAAAGTTGTTTTAGGGTTTTATTTCTGCAGATATCTGTTTCCGATTTTATAACCATTAGTTTACAAAAAGTTCACATCTTAAGGATGCATCTTCTCTATTATTTGTCTAATTGAGGGCAAAGTTGCAATTTTCAGGTCTTGATGTTTTAATTTTCCTTTCGCCTTATTTAGTCCAATTTATCAGAAAATCGTTTAAAAACCAAATCTGGACAGGAGCTATACAGCTTTCAAAACATATTTACTGAGAGGAGGGAAAAGTGAAACCCGAAGATTTCGATCTTGAAACTTGGGTGGCTCCGTAGCAGTAGCAGGCCTTCATCATGATAATCTTCATGTCGTGATATATTCTGAAAGCTCTCTAACCGGTTGGAGCTAAGCTTTAAAGATGTTTTGGTGCAAAATTTATTAGCCTTCGGTCTTATGAGTGAGAGTTTTCTTTTGTGTACAGTTTAACAATTCCTCATTTCACAAATCGGTTCTAATTCATCTAAGGGTGCTAAAGAACATATTTTTCTAATGACGATGCCACTAATCTTCACAGTTATAGATTTGAAAGTTACTTTAAGCTAAGATTTGCACTTTGCAATTATTTTTTATGATTCAAGCATTATGGTAAAAGCTAACATGATTTTCACAAGCAGAGCTCAACAAGGTTCGCCCAAGGTGAACTCTAACAAGTTCCCTTTAAAAAGTTCTTAGAAGAATGAATACGTTATATTTTCTGAATAAGCTCCTACATATCCTTAAAGACCTTTGTTTTGGGGAGATGAAATTCACTCAGGGAGTTGTGTATTCGCACCTCACTACAAAACCTTGAAAAAAAGTTCTTTGTTTATGCGCTTTTCAAATTCTCTATTCAATGCTCCCAATTCTACCCGAACTGACAGAGCTTAAGAAAGTAAAAAATAGAAGGCTAGAGATAAACAACTCGTCATCCTTACTCATAAGGAGAAAACTTAGACTCCACTAAGTGCGCTTGAGTAAAGGAGGGGAGAAGTAAAAGTATTGAAGTTAATCCGTCGGCAATAATGTACGAGCAAAACGAGTTGATTAATATCTATAGGCAGGTATAAGTACGTTCACTATTTTTTGGAACTTATTAACTTTATATGTCTGAAATCTTATGTGCTAAATACACTTCTCCTCAGAAGTTCTAGGAAGATTAACAATGGCCCCAATGTCAGGATTGGTAATGACATTGTAGAGAGCAAAATAAATGCATAGACAAAGAAGAAAGACTGAGGATTTAGTAATGATGATACTTTAATGAGACTTGGCATAGAGGGGAGGACTACAAAGCAGAGAGAAGGAAAAGAGGGATTAATAGAGGAGCTGACTGAAGGACCTGACTGTAGGAGTTGACTGGTAGGAGTTGGAGAGGAGAGGGGGGAGGAAATGTGTTTAGGATGATGGAAAACATCTAGAGTCAGGCCTGGAAAAAGATTACACCTGGGTTTGTATAGCTGGAGTCGGTAGATAATTGAAATAGTTAAATACACAATGGGTGTCCAGCTGAGAAGGGAGGAGTAAATGGTCATTAATGAATTGAAAGTGGGAAGTATAACTGTACCATCATTTGAACTTTCATAGGAGTTTCGATGAATGAAGTGATGTGGGCATAGAGGTAAGATCTGGACGAATTGACTACATTCTGACAATCACCAAGCTGTCTACAAACATTAACACCGACCCTGGAGATAGTCAATTAAGGACAACTCCTGAAAATCTAATCGGAAAATAATTCTCTAATTAATCGGTTTAAACGAATAAGCATTAATAATCTAATAGACGGCGGTTGAATCACCCATGTCTTCTGCAATATTTAAGGTATCCTAGTGTTAGGTACTTGAAATCGTTTATGTTTGTTATGCTTTTGAAACACTGACCTCTTCAATATGGTTCCTTTTTATTTACCTATGACGTGTTTGCTACACGTACGAGGCATAAAGTAATTCTGAGTTCAAATCAGCCATTTCCAAATGATTGGCGATGAATCGCTTGTCATTAACCTTGCTAAATAATGTTCTTATTAATGGGATATTCTCATCTCTTAAACTTGTGCCACAGATCAGGTTTCACCTATATTTATTTTCGTAAAACTAATAAACTCTCTATGGAATCTTATAAACCAGATTGAAGGCTGTGGGCTATCTTCATTTCTTTACAAAATATTTTAAACGAAGTATTCAAGGAGACAAAGGGTTTAGAAGGACAAGACCCTGTAAAATTCTAGCAAGTCCTCTCAAATATAATTTCAATTGTCTTAAAAGGAAATATAGCGTCAATGAAATATACTAACAGGAATGAAGATAGCATAAGTGCACTTGTTCGGGTAACAGCGGTTAAGATAAGGGAGAACCGAGAGAAATGGAAACAGAGAGGAAAAGTGAGAGGGGAAAGGAAACCGTACTAGTAGATAAATTACAAGTGTGTGTCTGTGTGTGTGTATAAAAGGGGCTTTGTACAGTGTCAAAGAGAAAGGGCAGCATAAAAAAATGGCATGGTTCCGGACATCGCTGATCTGGGAAATTGAACCCTAGCAATGCTCACTCAAGGACCACTTAAGTGGCTTATCCCGATACTTAAAAAAAACTACTTGAGGACACGATGGTTCCCTACGCGGAACTTGAGGTCATCATAAGATTCAGCTTGGTAACAGTCTTGAAGTTGTGGCAAGGTTAAACACAGTCGCCACTGTGAGATTGAGATAATTAGGTTTCGGAGGTTAGTGATGACTTAGAAAAGTGTGCTGAAAAGCATAGGAGTTCACCCTTCACATTACCAACATCGATTATTGATTTGAAACGATACAACCAATCGCTCAATTCAATCGGTTTGCCAATAAGCCTAAAATATTATGAAGATGAAATCCAAAATTTGAACATTGGAATAATTGAACGCGACGCTGTGAACTAAAACAGTTAAGTGAAATGAACAACTTGGTGAATGTAGTATTCACAGCCTGATTCTAATCTCTACTTCTACTCCAATTCTTTTCCTTCTCCTACTACTTTCCTGTTCCTCATGCTAAAATGATTTTGTTTTGTATTGGTAATATTAATAGTGGTTTATTGAAATAGGTATAGTAATGTTGGGTAAAATGTACAACGTTTTAAGAAAACACTATAAATATTGGTAATATGAACTTAAATTTCTAACTTTTATTCCCATAGCCCAGGCTTAAGCATTTATTGGATTGTCTGAGATTTAAATTATTCTTACCAATTCTGACTAGCGAAATCTAATTAAGGGGAAGAGTATTGACTAAATATATGAAACTCCCTTCTGATGGGATCTGAAATTGGATTATTTGGTGTGAAATTTATCCTTTAGGAAATAATTATTTTAGTTATAACTAAACTGGGTTAGAAATAATCAAGGGGGATATAATGCTATAAAGGTTTAGTACCACTCACTTCAGTTCAAGATTAAGAGTATGGTTGCCTCTTGCGAGAGAGGAGAGAAACTATTGACTAAGCTAATCTTTTACTTAGACAACTCAATATCACAGAATTTTTTTAAACAGGAAAAGTATACTTTTACAAGACTAGTGCAAATTTTGGAGCTTCGAATCGTCCGTATATGTTAAATCCAGTCTGTTTGGAGGACATGATTTAAAGATTAAAGAAAAAAAATTATCCGTTACAATGCCATAGTGATGGCGGTAAATAACTTATTTCATTTTCCTCCATCAGCCGTTTGTGAATCGCGTCAATAGCGAATATACAGGTAGGTATTTGAAGACAGAGGGATTTAATCATTTCAAATAGATGGATTAATTACTTTCAGCAACGTAAAAATTGAGATTAATATGAAGCAGAATAGTGGGAACGGGAGAGAGGAAATACATATTACAAGCGTGAGAGCTTGGAGGAGTTACTTAAGAACAATACATGGACAGACATCTAAGCATGGAAAAATAATAAAAATTCGGAGATGTGGAGATATGGCCGTTGAAACAAGAAATGATCAAAGAATCTTCAGAATCTCAGAACAAAAAGACGGTCTCCTTTCTCAATTTCAGATCCAAGTCATTATCTAATTTAAAAGTGTTTTAAGTTCCGATGAAAATTTCCAGTTTTTGTGATTGTCTGTTTCCAAGGTCCGAGTGGATATTTTAGGCAGCTTAGCGAATGTCGATACCTCTATCAGTCAGCAAGATTTCATCGCTATGCCTACTCATTCGAGTTTAGATAATGTAGCCATTCTGATTAGCTAGTGAGATTTAAGCATAAGCCGCTCCGGTTCATCATGGTGGCCCCATCCATACATGATGGGGAACTTATAGCAACAACGGTTTATCCTCAGGTAGGCTAGCGCGCACTAGTAACGGGAATGCCACTAGAAGCCATTTCGCTTATTTGATTTTTAATTAACCAAAAGGGGCGTAATTAGCCTCTCAGGCTAGTCATCTGGTCAATCATCTCAAAACATGATGAGGAAGAGCTCACTTGGGAACGAGATTAAAAATCGAATTATACCTTTAAAGGTAAAAATCGACAGATTAATAAACCTATAATCCACATAAAATACGGTTCTTTTATGCCTTGACTTGTACTCTTTACTTCTCTCCTCGCCCCTCACTCCTGTTTTAACTATTTCCACTGTTCCTCGTGTTTAGGTCATTCCCATGATTAAAAATTACAACTTTGGCTTCGCTATGGAGAAGATTAGCACAAATTTGTATTAGATGACGATAATCAGCGTGAATAATTAAATAAATAATTAAATCTGATTAGATTATCCACTTAACCGAAATTCAATCAATCAAATAATCACGACTTGAACTTCAGCATTAATGCGAAAGTTTAAAATCAATTTTCGGAGTTGAAGCCTAAATGTTACTGCTTTCGAATAAGCAAAAGCAATGACAAAAAATCAGATTTATGGAAATTTATCCAAGTATAC
Organism: Hymenolepis diminuta; assembly: GCA_900708905.1. NCBI lineage: Eukaryota > Metazoa > Platyhelminthes > Cestoda > Cyclophyllidea > Hymenolepididae > Hymenolepis > Hymenolepis diminuta. Next base: position 54,703 of record CAADRB010000015.1, on the reverse strand, counting down.
TACTAAAACTAAAAAAGTAGACGCTATGTGACAACATTGTTAACCGCGTCGTCAAATGCGTCTAGTTGGACGTGGATATATTAAATCAGACTTTTCCTTCATATATTTCTGGCATTCATTTAAAAAAGCTGTGATCACAAATGGGCGCAGAGTAGAAGGATCCGTTTTGTCAAACTATCGCCTCTTATGACTCACTATTTTCTATCTTCTGAGTCAAATGAAAAGGCTGCTAATTTTAATGTAATTTTATCCAATTAGTATTTTTTTCGACTTTGCTATAAAAGCAAGAAGTGGGCGGTTTATTGAGATTGAGTCTGTTAGAGATCGTTTGTGATTGAAATAATGATGCTAAATGGATGTCAATTATATTTCAATTGATCAGAGACGCACTGAGAATGTTCATCACACGGCCATCGGATAAGTTAGAAAGGCTATTATTAATGCGGATATGCGCTCAAGATTATGCGGTGCGCATTATCAATATAAAATTACATGATCTGATTTTAAAGGATCTCTATTTGGCAAACCCGGTAAAGATTCATTTCAATGTCAAAGACATTTGAACGCTTCCCTTGATGAATCAGCCTTACCTTAATTTTTGACGCGAATATTTTCTCTGAAATTTCTCATTGTGACTCAACATGACCTAAATTCCCTATGTCAAAGACATATCTGACCTTTGGAGAGGTCAGACTGGACAATCATCCGCTAAATCATCTGAACTTAATTTTGGATAGACATGAACCAACTTATGTTCACCTTTCCTTTAAAATCTGCTAGTCCTCTCTTCGCCTAACGCTGATGTTGTCACTAGTTACAGATTGTCTAACCTACGCAGTGAAGTCATTTTCCCGATTACAAACAACTCGAATATGATCGGGCTTCTGAACGACTTCTTAGAAGTATGTAAGCCAATAAGCTCTGGCCATCCGACACACACTGAACGCAACATAGCAGAACTCTTTGCATATTTGCCTAATTACTGGCTCATATCCCTACTACTTCACAGCCTATCTGTATTACTACATTACCAGTAAAAGCTTTGACCGCAAATATATCAGTCTTACTGTTGGAAATCATCATCGCAACAACTGCTGAGCCTTACTGCCTAGTCAGATATGCCCGAAACACAAACGCTACAGGGATGCATTGGCGCAATGAAAAACTAAGCGCTATTTCGCTTCAACATAAAATTGCGAGGTATTTTACTCTGGTTTCGTCAGAGTCTAGGACTCAAAAAATCATAATTATCCATGTGAAGAACGCCATTATTTTATCCCTGTTGAAGTCCACATGACATGCATATAGTCATGCGTCGCTAAAAGGTCATATTTGTTTTTATTCATCATAAGGGGCGTATATTCTACGCCAATTGCTTATTTTACGCATATCAATGGATATAGCGCGCAACTTTGGGCATAATAATTTTTATTTTTACCAAATATGGTAATGTTAATGAGAACATTATTTTGAGATTAAGTTTCGACTTCTATTCTGTGGATTAGTTCATAACATCATTGTATTTAATTGCGTTCGATTTCAAAGTTCAATGTGGTCATAATTAATTCTTTAAAAAGGTCAATAATTTTATGTCAAATTTAACGTCTTATTTTATTTTGGTTTTTATATCATACGAAATATATTTAAACTATATATGTATATAATTAAATTACTTACATTTCATATTTTCCGTAAACAAATTAGTTGTTTTGCTACTGATGGAAACAATAATCCTGGAGGCTCTACTTTCTCCACCGGTTATTTTAAAAATACTATAATGTGATTGTTTGGCTTTTGTTGACAGAATAACGATATTGTAATCGTCTTTTTTTATTTTCTTATATAATTCTTGGTATTTATTTATATACCTTCTTTTCATCTGCCCCTGCACATGTCTAGGTTTTTTTTATATTGCGCATGTCCTTATTTGATAAGAAGCTTTATATCTTTATTTATTTATAAATTAAAATGCGTTTGAATATCGTATATCACATACAATTAAATAGTGTGTTACTACTATAGTTTTAAGACAAGATGAGTATAAGTGAGTCTCAAACGAAAAAAATACTTGAGGCACAGCTATACCAAGCTGCTCAAGTTATTGAAAATGCTGTTGATCAAGAAATCGCCAAATTAGACCAAATGGATGAGGATGATCTAGAAAAAATTCGTCAACGCAGATTAGCTGAGCTAAAAGAAAGGGCCAACAAAAAGGAGGAATGGCTAGCTAAGGGTCATGGTATCTACGTCGAATTGCCCTCAGAAAAGGACTTCTTCGACGTCTGCAAGCAGTCAAGTAACATGTGTGTGCATTTCTTCCGTACTACCACGATACGTTGTGCAATTTTTGATAAACATCTTTCAATCCTCGCGCCCCGCCATATTGAATGCCGATTTCTGAAGGTTGATGTGGAGAAATCTCCCTTCCTTGTCTCTCGTTTAGGAGTCCGTGTTCTTCCAACTTTGATTTTGATTAAAGATGAGAAAGTCGTCTGTCGTGTCATTGGATTTGATGATCTTGGTGGACATGACGATTTCAGCACGGAAATGTTAGAATGGCGTTTAGGAGTGGCTGGCGTTATTGAATATAGTGGTGATCTTAGTCAACCCCCAGATACAGTGAAGGGTAAGAAGAACAATCTGACATTCAAGAGAAGCACGAAAATAATTCGCAGTGGAAGGAGAGATGATTCTGATCAGGAGGATGATTAAAGTGAGATAAGTTTTATCTCCTGGTGTTTCTATGTGTTGTTGACTTCTCAGTAAAATGTATTTAATTCACTACAGATTGTTTTGCTTAAATACTTGTTGGTTGTTTATCCAAATTCATGTTCGGATATAAGAAATCGATTATTTCTCAATTTTAAGGCTTATTGGATAATTGATCTTCATTCAGCAGTAAAAGCCGCTCTACTACCCATGAATTCTGTCTCCATTAATCGAGTCTTACTGCCCCGGCGTTATAGAAAAACAAGATTAAGATAAGAGAATGAGGAGTTTAGCCATTTCACCGTATTTGAAAAGTAGCGAATGGGGATAGCTATCAATGGTTAGCTAGATCCGCACGGACTACTCGCCTTACGGGCATCTCCAATTCGATCGAGGATAATAGCTAGTCTTTTGAGCAATGATCTTAAGTGTTATCTGCAGATCATGAGAACTACATATCTGTACATATGCTAGGCTCTGTATAGTCCGTCCTATCACTTTCGCATCAGACTGAGTTTATTAAATAATGCTAGCACACAAGCGGCATTAATTCAACTGAGTGAGGTAAGTCGATACGATAGTTAATAAATAACGGCAAATGTGGCGGTAAGAGGGCATGGTTTATGATAAATATGGTAACGGTAGGAGTGCCAAAATCTGTTATGTTTGACTACTTCCAACTTGAAAAAATTGCAGATTGAGAAGTCCATCTGGAAGCCGATTCGGTGGACTTCGTCTCTCATATAATGAATTATTGATTATTGTGTTTTCGCACTCGTGCCTGGGAATACACTCGCTACTGCTGTAATTATTACCTAACTGAGTAGTGAATCACCTCTAACTTGTACAAATTTATTTTCCTAATATAGGGCCGGTTGTTTGGACTACAAGTCTCTTTTTTGTTTCCCTATTTGAACAGCAGCTGTAACCATAGTGTTATCACAGTGGGGATCTAGCAGTATTACATTGGTTTCGTAGATTGAAAAGTCATAAACATTGGATGATACCTGACAAAGGAGGGCATAATCATTGATGATTATGATGAGTCCGATATGTACGCAATTAAATCTTGAAGGTCTGCGACGAACAAAGGATTCAGTCCAGAATGACATCACCGATTGAAGCATGGACTATTTTGTAATTAGTAAATAGTTGATTCCGATTCTTAGAGAGATCACTATTAGTGTAATGCTGAAAGGGTGCCGAAGAACAAAGCCACAAGTTCTATACATTGCCTCGAGATGAGAAATTCCCGAAAGTGATATCCAAGCTGTCTGTCATTATTATTATACTGCTTCAGACAGATCGTATGGACGAAACTGTGTGAAGTGTACAACTCTATTAACTGGCCAAGGGAATCTCATGAGCTTCTACATTCTTGAAAGTGCGTGTGCTACCTAACGGTAGCGAGCAAGCGGGGACATGCATGCTGAGGCTTTCGAAAGTATCGATTAGTGGGAGTTTTAGAAGGTTGTCTTAGCAGCTAAGGTGTCAGACTTCCCCCAAATTCTTCTTCGGGCTAAACCCTCTAATTTTCTACCAATCTACACTACGACAACACGATAGGGAGAGGAGACAATGCAGTTGTGAGCCGACTTTATTGGAAGAGGGCCAGGAGAGGGATGGTGCAAGGTGCGGACAACGGCATGTATGTAGGTTGATAAAAACAAAGAGGAGGTAAATTAAAACGACCAGGTGTTTTCCAGTCGTTTGTCCACAGATAGTTTGGGTTCATTTAGTTTGCAATCGGGTGCTTACGAATATTTGTAGATCATTGAGTTTCCAATAGGTTCTTATAGTTAATTAAGCCTCCATGTTTACTGTATACTGAGTTTCTAGTCATGTGCTTCCTAATGTTTGCAATTGACTAACCGGTGAAAAACTTTATTTCGAGAAAAAATTATCAGTTTGGCCATTGCTAAGTCAGCTAGAATAAATCTACTTTAATGGACCCAAGTGAGAAATGTATAATAATGTCAATTGGCAAAGGTACGGAGATACCCTTTTGTTGCCTTTAATTCTGAATTTTTACTATTTCTTTTCACAAAGATCAATTAATTAACCGGTGGGATTGAATAACTCAGTATGCTATGGGTTGAGTCATGTATGTATGCAAGTAGAGACGATTGTACCTCTTCTTTTCGCCAGTGACTAAGATCTTTGTTATACACGCATGGTAACCCATAGATCTGCTTGACTAAATTGTTACATTAGGTTACATAAACTAGGTCAAACTAGTCGAAATGACACAATTATCTGCTTTACCTAAGTGTGACACAACTATGTCAAACCAGTTAACTCCTTTTGTCGCTCTTTTTCATTATTTAACTCACACTACACGAGATTATAACGCAGTTCTCCTATTTCAAACGCTTTCCATATTTCCCTCACTCCTTCCTCTGAGATCGCCCAATACATCAGTGATCTAACTCGACTCATGTTCTACTGGTTTTGGGAAAGACTACTGCATCCTTTTAGCCCCTAAAATCATAGATATATAAAAGTACAGATATAAGCCTAACTCGATCGGATTATTAAAGTAGATATACCGTTGGGATTAGTGGGACCTTACTTTTAATCCTACTGTCTTCTTCCCCATGCATGCCACCTCCGTTCTCTCATCAGCCTTTGTACCTTTCATACTGTGGTGCGGGTATCCCATAGTCTTATCCCCTAATTAGTACCTTAACTAGTAAGAGTGAAGACCAGGTAATGAAGCTCCCAATCCTCTATACGAATTACCTGTGTAGCTTTCTGTGTCATTAGCGGCGCGCCTATCCCATGCAAGGTCAATGGCGTCTTTGTTGACACAAGCAAGATATTATTAGCACTTAGGATAGTTTAATCTCACCGCACGATACATTGACACTGTAAGTATAGTATAATTACATATGCGGGGAGTTCCAGAATGCTGCGAATCCTTTGAAGTTCTGCGGTTTGGAGCAGTCCTATTCTCTTACTAATTGGGGAATTGAAGGAAAGCACAAGATCCTGCTACAAATTAGAACCGAACTCAGTTCAGGAAAATCCGAGTTAGAGAACACATAGTTGAAAATGAGGTTCTTCTACAAACCGACAGAACTAGTGCTAGATAAGTAAAAGGATTTCCTATTAAATTAACATGTATTAGCTACTAAATACAATCTTAAAGATTCATCCATTCGTATTTTTATATGGATAAACACAAAATGTAAGATCGACCAAGCTCCCAAATATTACACGCAAAAAACTGAGATAATGGATACAAATTATGTTATGAAGCATTTCCAGTAAAATTGGAGAAAGTCACAGAGAGGAAGGGAAGAAGGGTTATTTCTGGGTGGGAAATTCAAGGAACCGTATCAAAGGCGACAAATTCCTCGACATAGTTTGGCGAGGAACTTTCATCATCTTTGTCCGAAGGACCAAGATGACAGGAATTCTCGCAGGTAAAGATATACACCGAGGCGAAATCAGGTGAAGCCTCGCCAACTTTATCCAATTTCAAATGTAGAAGTAATTGTGGCGTTATCTATAAGAAACTAAGACAAAAACTCGAAACATACCTGGAACTCAAAGATTCTTTTTCCACCACACTGGGGACAATTTGGTGGTTCAATTGAGTTGGGAGCGGCCCAGAGTGGTGTACCTCCACGATCAAAGCGAATAACCTAGAATAGAGTAATTAAAAATTCGATAGCCTTACTTGATCGGGTTCCTTTTTCAAGATCTCCTTAAATCGATTGAAGCAGCGTTCTTCTCTAGTCTCTTTGCGGGAAACTTCCTCGAGAGATTTAAATTCTTTTCCGTCATCATCGCTAAAACATGGAGAGGGGGGAAGGACGTGTGCAATCTCAGTTTAGCGAAACCAATCACTAAACAAGCTTTATACGCGAGAAGAGGTTCCCAATGACGGGCAAGGTAAATTAAAGACATTAAAGCAATCATGAAAAAAAGTAATTATTAATCTTGGCAAGCGTAGAAATATAATAAACAATTGATATTTTAGCCAAATAGTGAATAAGAAAAAACCCTTAAGAGGACAGTTACGAGAAAAGTAGACCCAGTCAGAAACCCAAATATACAAACACATAATTAGAACAGAATAATGAACTTGATTATTAGAGCAGAATTACCACTTACAGCCTAATAAATTTCAAAATTAGTCACTAAAGGTGCTAATTGTTTTCCAACTCTCGCATACTGAGTTTCGCTAAACTCCATAACAGTTTACAGGTTACAAAGTGGACGTCTTTTATGGATATTTCTGATACAAGTATTGTGGTGAAATTCAGAGGTATCAAAAGGCAATAGGTCATTAAATTTCTCTATCCTTCATTGGAGACTCGGAAGAAGTAGCTACTACTCTAATAAAAAAATTAATTATACGGGTTTCAAATTCGAATAAACTTCCGTTGAGATACGGTGACTTGAGTATGGCCGACTTCCTCCTATCCTCAAAATTGTTTATCAAATCAGCTGTAATCGGAACAATATTACGCAATGTGTACGTATACGCATTCCCCCTTGCTTCTGGGGTCTTCCATGGCTGTGAGTAGGTCCCAACACATTACAAACAGGATAAGTAGGAAATAGAAAATAAGCTCGATATACGTGTTCTCAAATCAATAACTTCCACAGTTACACAAGTTGAATTTCTAAAAAGCAAATTTACCACACATATCTCAATAAAATACCACTACTTCACAATTACAAATATTAATAACTAATTCATATATGATCTTTAAAAGACAAATTTGAACAAAATGACTGAAACCTTACTTTGCATTTGATTCGAAGTCCGATTGTTCAGAATCATCGCTTATGTTCTTGTTATCTTCAGGTTCTTTATCGAAGGTATCAGAAGATAGAAGAAACTCAGGAAGAAGAAAACTGTTCGATAGAAACATCTCATTCAGATAGTCGTATTTGGGACACTCAGTCTTGTGACTTTGTTTCCAGTGAATAAGCTGAAAAAGTTGTGCAATTTAGGAAAAACGGTGGGGTTTCATGAGTAGGAATAAGAAATGACGATAACGAACCTGATGCTCTTTGGAACAGTAGTAGGCCTTCATACAATTGACACAGCATTTAGTTCCTGGACATCCACAGACTGGACAAAGATTTACAAGAACTCCGGCCGTAGGGGCTCTTCCAGAGCGAAGTGTGTCAAGAATAACTTTTTCCGTTAAATTGTCTGAATCGGATGGAGGATCAGCACTATATATAAAGTATTATAACAAATTCAAGGAAGTACCTATAAAATGGATTTTCCTTGGGAAGTTGAGATCGATATGCTCTGAAGGGAGGCGGCTTGTCTCTATTGGAGGGTTGGAAGCAGATTCCATTTCTGCACATGAATACAAAGAGTGTACGATGAAAACAGTCTTCCCGTTCATCAAGGGGCGAATACAACTGTAGTAGAAAGACCATGGGTTGTTGACATTGGGGACATTGAATATTTCGCGGTAAATTTTTCAATGCAAGCCATGCGGGACGCCCACCAACTTTGTCAGGGAACAAATGGGACACTAGACGAAAAGGTTCTTCGGATTCCACAAATCCAAAAGCAATGCTGGTCATTTTGTTTAGGCAGAAACCTTCAGGGTTCAATATAAATCTTAACAAGAAAAATACGTGAAACTAATAACAGAGCCCATCACACAGAAATAAAACGTGCAAATCCCCTATAAATGGCCTTGAAACTAAAAATGACAGACACAAAATGATACTTTAAAACAGATAAATTATTAAGTCAGATAAATATATATTTGGATCCATTTTTAAAAAATGCATTTGAATAAATTATTTTAAATTTATAACTAATTCTTTTCGTAGATCATAATGAATAACGTAAAATATGGTCATTATGTAAAAAGTGATAAGAAATGAAAAAAGACAGACCCATAAATATATTAATCATAAATGGAGTTTCGAGGGATTAACAAATATATGAAGATCAAATAACGAATTGGGTGAAATTAGTCAAATTAAATATCCAAAATATGTGAATAAAAGGATTCATTTTATGCGACAGGGATCAGGCACCACAGGTGAGATAAATCAAGTAACCAAATTCGCATTTGAAAACTCGCCGGAGGTCTGGAAAGAAATTAATTAAATTATTTAGGCATGAAAAGAATTTTGGCAGAGAGGAAATAATAATATTCTAAGATCAATAATTCAGGGAGAAAAAGATATAAAAGCGAGGACAAAAGTCAAATGTTCCAAAAAAAAAGTCAGTCATAAAGTAAAGGTTGATAAACACTCATAAACGACGGTAACTCAAACAAAGTAAAGGATAAAAGGCAAATAAAATACCTGTGCATAACCATGGCCTCAGTGTATAAAGTTGTGCGGAGCGAGAAGTCATCTTACTCCTGCCGCTGCGGCGGACACATGCCTTGGGGTGTAGAAAGGATATGGAGGAGAGAGAAGAAGTCAAACTGGTTCGACCCGGGCTCGAACCGGGGACCTTCCGCGTGTGAGGCGGACGTGATAACCACTACACCACCGAACCTGACGCTCTTCTCTCTCACTCTCTCCCTCGCGCTCTCTCGCGCTCTCTCGCG
>CAADRB010000014.1:3114341-3130365 GCA_900708905.1 Hymenolepis diminuta | reverse complement strand
TCGTTGTTATAGAGGAAACTTATTTCAATTCAATTCGAGCTTTGTACAGCGCGACGTAATTCACTTAAACGATTTAAGGGATGGGTTATTTTCAATGATAATCGGACTAAAATATTTGATAATTATTCATAATTATATTTTTACCTTGACAGAAATGGAGAAATTTTCGTACAAAATTTAAAAAATATATCTAGTTATTAATTAATTAGTTTTTATCATACGAACGAAATAAATTTCTGCTCTAATGTTTTCAACAGAAACTCAAGCAAAATATATGCCTTTGAATAGTATTAAGCCCGACTGACTCTATTATCACCATTCAGCAACTCTGAAATAGAGCATCATTTTCCGATTGATTGAGTTTGCCTTGAATTAGATAAATTAATTTATGATTTGAATAAATAAATGATTTATGATTTTATTTTATTCAAAACTGAAACATAATGAAGAGCGGTGGTTGTGATATTAGATCATTCTTGCGTTCGTTATCAAAATCTGTTCATTTATTTCTTTTGCAATTATTTCGGTCTTAATAAAAATTGAGAACAAATAGTTGTTTAATATTCACTCATGGTATTGAAAATAAGTCTAGATAGGCTGGATAGAGGATACTGAATATTACTCATAAAATGGTCAGTAAACTGAACCTCGTGGGCACAAAGGCGTTCTGGAATCTAGGGGTTATATTTGAAATGTGAAACATTAAGACGCATTGAACCATAACTGCTAATTAAAGCAAGATAAAATAGTCTAGAAATCACATTGAGTGAAACTAGTGATGCTTCTCCTCTTTTCATCCCTTAAGTCCTTATTGGATTACACTAGTGTTTATCGGGTATAAATGATTTCCCTTAGTCATATATTTCCTTAACATAGGTGGTGATAATATCATTTGTTTATAAATCTACTAATACTATACAAATCTGATGCACAGTATGAGCTAAAAGAAGAAAGAAAGGATATTTAACCCGTGGATATTGCGATTTTCACTTTTACCTTTTCAACTCGAAATAGTCAAGAACGTCATATTCATGTGTGGCAATTGAGTAAAAATTTGTCCTTATGTGTCTTGCATGTTTCATTTGTATTCTATACGTCATTTTTCATAAAATGAAAAAAATTTAAAAATCAAAAACCAGAAAAAATTAATATTAGCAATAATAAACTTCTTATATTTATAAAAACTTTGGAAGTGAACTGGGACTTCATAAAAATTCCTTGATTTTGTGTACTTAATATCGATGACGTAGTGAAAGATGACATCATAATAAAGTATATCAACAGTGTTATTCCGAATAATGTGACGACAGACATAACGAGTTATCCTTGATAAACACATAATTCTTTGTATTATTTAAACAGGAAATGTACCAAAGGGTTAAATAAAAATATAAAAGAACACCCGGACATTAATAGAGGCACAAAGTAACACAAAGAATGAGCAAATGAGGTATGTAAATGCAAGCTGTATAAGGATAAGTACTGGATTTATCAGGGTATTTAGCAGTTCTTTATATAGGATTAGGGCAATGCATTTTACAGGTGATTCATTATATGTGCGGCTACCTCTCGAATTAATAAACTTTAGTAACCTCTGTTAAACGCAGAATAATGAGCTGTCCATCAAAACTATAAGAAGAAGATTCCTTCCCGAAAACCAACCTCTTTCAAAGCAACACTGGGTTGAAGAGTCTCCACATAAGCATCTGCATCTGCATTGACTCCAAGGCTCTGTGGAAAAAATTGAGGCGTCATGGTGTGTACTTACCTCACTGCTAATACCGAAAAGCATCACTGTTGGTGGAAACCTCGTACGCATAACAGAACTTCAATGGGGTCCGTCTGCACATAGCCGCCTACCATTTCTTCCATTGACTTTTTCATCATGATGGAACTTGTTTCGGCAGGAGAAAAACCAAAGACACTACTGTTCTTCTGGGTGCTTCAATTTCTATAAGAGTCGTTTTGAAGCATTTTCTTAGGTTGTTTTTGTCCACATAAACTGACCTTGCCCAAGAATTTAAAACTTGTATCTGAGGTCTTAATGAATAGCATCCCTTGTCGTTCCTTCAGACACTTGAAGATCTTTGTCAAGATGTCACACACTGACTTCCCAAGATTTTCGTCTATTATGTACTCTTCTGACAAATTCAGGTGTTCAGAGGTGAGTCAGCAGAGCGTTGACAATGTTGTTTTCTCTGCCCCGTGGCTGTCAATTCATCTCCATTGTTTTCATACAGCTTCTTTCTACCTTTGGAAAAGAAAGATCTGGTGAGTTTTTGGAAATCTTGCAACTTCTAAATTGCTGTGTTCGCTTTGTAAACACTATTACAGTGTGTCTTTTCATTTCATTAGTTACAGTAACATCCGCCTTGAGATTTTCTAACATAGAAAATACATTGATTATTATTGTTGGGTAGGTTTAAATTAAAAAAATATAAGTATCCTCAGATACCTTACGCATCCTGTAAGGTTTTTTGGCTATGTGAACTGAAATTGTGAGTCTTAGGTCTTAAGCACTAATCTTTTTAGCACAAGTGATTGTGCTTTTGCTGACTAATTGCTCTGAATCTACTCATATTATAACGATCTTAAGACACCCATATTCTTAATTGTAAAAGATACATCTATGTTCCATTCTAGACAAAAAGCATTTTCCAACACTCTACTTGTTAGTATCCTGAAGCCTCTCTGTTGAGAATCACGAACTCTGCCACTTTCTTTATTAGCTAAGCTTAACCATCGCGGTTTGTCATTCTATTCAGTGGTTAGAACAATACAAGCACAGTAAACTCTAAATAAAAGAAAATATATGCGTTCAAAAAAGACAAAGTGGATATTTATTCACTTATGTTTAATTGGGTGACATTTTCATTCGTTGAAAGAAAATGTGAATTTTAATTTTAATCTGTCACAATTCACACCCCTTAAGCTTAAGCTTAAGATGTATAGAATAATAATAATAATAATGGTAAGTGATTATAAAAGAACATGAATTGAGAACTGCATGGATTACAGAGATTTAGTTCAATACAAGATAATCCAAGAGATCTATGATCTATGTGATCAGAATGGGTAAAATTTTTAGGCGGTAAGTGAATAGGATTTCAAAACATTTTATCTAGCACCAATTAGCCGTCCTATTAGAAGGAACAACTATCACGATATCTAATCCAACCATTCAGTTGAATGCAGTAAGCTCTGAACTTTCAATATTCATCTAGAACAGAGTAAAGACATTCAGCGGTCAAAATTTTTAGAAATTGGTACCTGCTCTTCTCCCCTCCCCCTTTTGATGTGAATTAATCACTATTAGTCATTCTGTAAAATATCTCTAACCGCTGGGTAATTTGACATGGAGTTTGAGGGATGTTTGACTATCAGTAAAGCTCTACACTAAATCGTATGCGTAATTTCATAAATATGCAAAAACCTTAAATTGCACTACCTCTAACTTATTTAAACATTGTAGCGTTTTAAGGAGTTGTGCCTTACAGTGAAGAACGAGGAGAATGACCAGAAAATAAAAGGTGTTGATGTAGTTACTTTCTTGCCTAGAATGGTCAACCTAAATTTAGTTGCAATCGTAGGTCAGACAAATAAAATATATATTGTCGATAATTTAATATATAATAAATGTCGCTTTGACTGTTTTAAACTTTCTCATACTTAATTGATGAAATTGTTAAATAGGGTCTGGTTATTAAGAATTTAAATTGCAGTATGTATCATTCTAATAAATAAACTCAATCGATTCGGTTTCTTTGAGTTAATCCGACAAAAACACTACATCAATCATAATTATAAATAACCAGACTGTCTCAAGTAATTTATTCATCATACACATCAGGAGTAAGTAAATTGCTACAATTAGACGGTTGGTTTATTCTTTGTCAATCCGTGTAAGAAGAATATTGAGGCTGAAGATGAACCTATTTTCTTATAAAGCACATTAAAATGAAATTAGTGGACATTCTTTCTTGAAAGACCTTCATCACGCTCGTCAAGGTCAGAGTCCAATAAAATTTAAGGTCCTAAATATTTCAAGATAAAAAGTCTTATGAACGAAATTGCGTCAAATGCTGTCAGAAATTAAATTTCCGAATACCCAAAAATGCTTACCTGATAACCGTGTTTTTCCTTGCTCGATTCCTTCCTATGATATTAAATAGAGTTAAACAGTTCGATAAAATGAACTTAATTCCAGAGAGATTTATTAGAGCATAAATTAAAGAGTTTCTATGTCAGTTACTCAATCGATAAATAATTTAAAGATGATCGATTTACTTAGCAAGATGGAATTAAATAAATTTTAAACCTTACAAACACGAATGAGTAATGAAATGACTGATATATTTTAATTGTACTAAACTATCCGTAGTCCGTTTATAAATTAAACGCTTTTAATGAAGGCTGACGGAAAAGAAGAAAAATGATTTCTACTTTTGCCTGGTAGTTAAAGTACTTTTTCCATTACCTACAAAATAGGATCTTGGGGAGATGAAAGGTAAAAGTACACGAAGAAAGTAAAACTATCTTTCCGACAATATTTTGGTAAAAACGTTTGCAATCTTTAAATTAAATTGGAATTAAATGGTTTATCAAGTTATTCAAATGGTTTTATCTAAATAATTCATATGTTTGCGGTTAAAATTTGACACCCATAACGGAGAGGGAAATTGAGAGTGAGGGATGATGGTAAATGTTCCCATAGCGCGGGTGATGCAGTTGTCATTCATTTTATACAAGGTTTCAAAATGAACCAATGACGTCTAACGGATTGGAATAATCATCGTCTCTGATTAAATTAAATAATTAATAATCACTTCATCACTCTAGGTGAATAATAATCTCTCAAACTCATTTAGGAAGTTGCCTTCTAGAACGAAGTAGTGTCGTAGCATCCTGGAGTCCCTACGATGAGAACTTTAAATTCTGCCAATTAAAACAATACAGTTGGCCATTCTTCTCACTGGGGTCGCACCGTGACCTCTGATTTCACAGATCGTTGTGATTTAAAATATTTAAAATTAAAAAGTAAATTAACATTTAAATTTTCAGCTGATCTAACGTATACATAAATCTAATCAAGGTGGTCAGTATTCAGCCCTTTAAATTAATAGTATTTATGGTAAAATAATAAATCCGACAGAAGATTCATAATGCCTTCCCCATTCTATAGAATAGAATTTGTGCCCATTGAATTAGAAAATCTTTCATGTACGAACTAGATCTCAACTGTACTATTGGGTGATCCGCTTATTTTTTTTCCCAAATGATCCATTCTATTCTCATATAGAATGTAACTTACCATTTTTTTCGATATCCTTTCCCACTTATGGAATAGGCCACTTAATCAAAGGCATTAAGTTTGTATTTTCTGCAAAATGTGGGATTAGATAAAAATGCAGACGAAAGCAAAGCTTCAAATCAACATTTAGTGCAAAGGCTACTCTGTTGCATTCAAAACTAATCATGAACTGAATAGAACACTCAATTATTTCAAAACAAGACGGTATTAAGAATAGGAGGAAAAGCGGCCATTAAAGCTGCATATAAATATTTGCTAACAAAATAGAATAGCCAAGTTTTAAATTACAAGTACATTTAAAAAATCGAATTAAAGCTCGGAAAATACAGTGAACTAAATAAATGGTTTATTTTCGTAAAAGTGGTTTGTTACGCACATACTGTTTCATTTACGTCAATAGTCCTTACAGGACACGGAACCGTTGAATCGTAAATTAAACGTCTCCCAGGGTAGTCAAAAATCCTGAGAAATGCAATTAATTTATCAAAATATTATAATGCTTCGTTATTGGACTTTATTTCAATCTTTATCAACACCGCAGTAAGTCTTAATATTAGGTAGAATATACATATTTGAGTCTTAGTCTCAGTGCAATAAACAGTTCTACGGTAAAGTAGTACAATTAAAATCGAAAGTTAAGAACTTCTAGCCGATTTAGAAGTTGAGAATATGAATAAATTCCATTTTAAATGGAAAGTGGTCATTCAGGTGAAAGTTGCATGATGTTGACAGTACGTACATAGGACCCGATCGATCTTTCAATAGTGATCTCAGATATTTAAATAAATAAATAAACAAATATATATGTATGCGTATTTGTGTGTGGATTAATCTGTCAATTCTGATATTGAATCGACCGATAAATCAATATCCACCGAGCAGTAATAATCATATTTTATGTTGATTGAGTTTATTAAGACCAAATCAATAAAAATAGAAGAGGTTGATGATATCTCTTTGAATCAAATGGCAATTCTAATCACTTACGATATATATTCAAATTTGCAAAAATATAACTTAAATACGCCAAGACGATTCACTTACCATTGAAAATTATAACTTTTAAAAGGAGTATTGTGTCTGACGCAATAACGAAAATCGCAACATCTGAGAACAAGTAAAAATTCTGATTTATCGAGGTGGGAAACCCAGATTTACCATAGTTTCGAAAATAAGATAGTTACTATAGCAATAACAGAAATGGTGCCATTTCCCATGCGTAGATGGTTTCGCTTATCCCCAAAGTGTATTAATTAATCAAAGGTTGACGTCATTTGTTGCCAAGATATTTTACAATTGTAAAACAAATTCTCCAGCTTATATATGCATATTCTTTTTAAAAATTGAATCACTTTTGGTGTACTTATAAAAATTGATTCTATTTAAGTGCATCAGGACGGTCAAAGATAATACAGAAGTCGATAGTGCTGTGGTGGCGTGACGGTCCAAGTGCATGTTCAAAGTTGAGATGTTGCTGAATGGATATTAACTAACAAATGCTTAGCAAAGGCTATAGTCAAGTGCTTTGTTTGCCATTTACAAGCGATTCCACTATCACATGCATGGCTTAAAAGTATACCCAGCTTTTGTTCCCACAACTTCCTCTTTTCCCTCTCCTCCCTCTACGAAAGTCTAATAAACCACTGGTCATTCTTTTGATTTGGAAAAGGTTACTACCTTTTGTTAGCTTTTAATATTATTCGATTTTAATGAGAACATCTCTGTCAGATGATAAGTGTATCCTTACTTGGATCAGCATTCATTTACATACTTTACTGCCACTGAAGTTATTATTTGAAGGAGAATGTAACTCTCAATAATGCATTTACTGAGGGGAAGCGGAAAATGAAATTAGAAAATTGTCATCTCTAAACCCAAATGTCTGCATAGATCTGGTTTTGACTGTTGTCTCTTTGTTATTACAAACTTCATCCCCAGAGATGTTTTGAGAGATTTCTATTGGAATGAATTTAGCTTTGAAGGCGATTGGGCAAACACTGTGCTAGATATTGGTTTTCAAAAAGCAGGGTTTACTTTTTTGCATTTTGATAATACCGTATTTTACAAATCTGTTAGAATTCGCCTGAGATCATCCCAGAATTTATC
The DNA here is from genome assembly GCA_900708905.1 of Hymenolepis diminuta. Taxonomy (NCBI): domain Eukaryota; kingdom Metazoa; phylum Platyhelminthes; class Cestoda; order Cyclophyllidea; family Hymenolepididae; genus Hymenolepis; species Hymenolepis diminuta. The sequence continues at coordinate 3,122,948 of CAADRB010000014.1, read as the reverse complement.
AATTTCAAAAGATTTGGTTGTGGTGCCACTTTCGCCTTCAAAGACGGAGTGCTAATGAACTCATATGTGGTGGTGAAATTTCCTATATTACGCAATTTTTGTTGTTCTAATAGGAGAATGGTACATGCTAACATGCCTTCACCAAAACAATCTAACTAGATTTTGCTTATAAACTGAAATTGAAAATTTTTATCATAGAGCATACTTTTGTCCAACTAAATTTCAATTAAGAATAAATAGATACACCTTCAATCATTACAGTTTTTGGAAATGACCAAATTCACCAAAACAAATTTCCTCAAATAAACTAATTCTTTCATTGGTTAAGTCATGTTTTGACAGCTATAGAACTAATCAATCACGTGATGTTGTTCCCTTGGCAAACTCAAAATGGACTGTTTGGTTGAATAAAGGAGCAAGCACATTAACAAATTCAACTTTAGCTAAACATGAGTCACAGATTCTTAAAGATTGCAAATCAAGGTGAAACACTTTAAGGTCATTTGAGACTATTTTTTGAACTCATAAAATCATACAATCAATAGACTTGTATTTTTCTACTAAGTTCTTTGCCTAAATAGACTTTTTTTGAAATGAAACAGTAAATGATGTTGAAATAACGGCGATTTATAATATGATTACCTGATAAGGGTTACCGTATCACCTATCATCCTGGCTACATATTAGAACATGTAATTTAATTTTTTAGTAATTATAAAGACCTATTAATTTTGAGGGCTACTGTAGCTGTGAAGTATGCCTTTGAATAAATAATCGAAGGTAATTTTTATACATTAAGGATATTAATTTATAACTTGTCTTGTGTAATACGTGAATGTAAAATTTTTTACATTTAAATCGACTAACAAAGCAATCATTCTGTAATAATCTTAAAATCTAATCTTTTACCGAAATTGACCTATCCAATAACAGGAAGATCAAAAGAATAAAGAGGTTTGGTTACACATCGAGGTCCTAATAATTCTTCGCACTTTGCCATCCTCTCTCTCCAGTAATTGAAATAATGAGAGCTAAAACCTTTCCGTCGAAAATTAATTCGTCACTTTCTTATTAAACTTGTCTGCATATTGAACAGTATAGTCTAAAATCTCCTTTTACTTGGTATTTTTGAGATGAAAATCTGATTGGAATATAAATAAGGCTCCGAAAAGAGAGAGTTAATAATGTTATCCATATAACACTAGCTCATTAAGTAAACTCGGTAGTGTTCTGATTTGAGATTACACCGAATCTCCAAATTCCCGAGAGGCTGAAGAGTTATAATTTAAAGGTGATTATTAAAAGATCTAGTCCGTGGCCCTGGGGGATCATTTATTCATTAGGTTTGAGAGATGATATTTTTCGATTAGAAACTTTGTAACTGCAATAATCTAAATTAAGTTGAAAATATCTTCAGCAATATAGGATTACTGCCATCAAATGCAAATCTTCTAAATAAACCCAAATCAAACACAGCCGCTTAGAAGTACTGAACTTCGAAAATTTACAGAAACGCTTTTCTTCACCTCTCCTGAATTTAGTGATTTTCCTCTCAAACCTTAGCCCCACAAACTTTCAGAGTATTTAATAGAAATTACTGATTACTAATTACTAATTAATTACTAATTCTTTATTCTAACTTCTACTATATCTAACAGATATCAGTGCTATTTAGAGAAGATTTAGAATGCGGTAAAATACGGTGGTAAAATTAACAATTCTTAGTATTTAAACTTTCATCCAAAATGTTTTAGAGGCGCTAAAACAAAGTTTCAGTAATGAGTTATTTTCTTCAATTATGTATTAATGTTAGTTATGATTACTAATTATGTGTATTTTTAAATTTGGGTTCACAAGAATGGTCAGCTGTCCAGTTCTCTCCAAATTTATATCTTTTGCTACAATGTCCTATTTGATGACTTTCCCTGTTTCTTGACTCCACTAGTGCGCCCTTACGTAGAGTTGCGTTTCACTAGTCCTGTAGTTAAGTCATTAATTTTTTTATTTTTAGTATGTTTTCCAGTTGGCAGGCTTGTAATACTTAGTGAGTCTTGAGAAGTTAAGAAGTTTTATATGGCTCAGAGCTGTGGATATCAGCTTACACCGGCTAAACGGTATACTAAAATGAGGAGGCGAGTGATGCAACCACCAATCCTTTAAACTGGCGTAATTCAAATGAAGTTTTCTTCTGGTATCATCCAACTTAGAGCAGGACCTGAGAAAATGCAACGTAAAGCTATAAGAGAACTCAAATCTCTGTTCATAAAAATCAACTCCAATATTTACAATTGTCTTGAAACTATTCTCCAATAGAAATGAAATTGTCACGCATCCGGAATATATTGAAGAAAAAGAGGCGTAAATTGGTACTCAAGCACCAGAGACATTCCTATTTTCAAGAAAGACACCTTCATATTTAACTTTCCTTCCTAAATGGCAACTGTAACCTTAAAGCTCTACGTCCTTTGCCCAAATCGTATTTGTAAATGAACGTTAACCGATCATTTTTATTGTTGATTAAACAGACTTAATGATAATATTAAGTTGCGTACAAATGTCCTTGATTAGACTTGAACATATGGAAATCCACGAAGAAATCCCATCATGACTTCTTCCTTAGCCAATATAATACTTGTACAAATAACATAAGTAGTTTTTGATTGAGCAGTTTTAAATTTGCCACGTTAAAAAGTTATAATATAATAGATAAATTTTCATAATGTACAGGAGGAAAATTTTCTACTTAGTATACACATCTCGTTTGAAGAAGTTGTTTTCAAAAATGCCTCTTCTGTTGTCTGTTTGTTTAAAACGATCGGTTAAACAAAACAAAGCCAAAATAGCGTGTTTACCGTATAGCAAATTGAGATTTTGTTAGAGATAATGTCTACGTTTAAATAGAAAACACGAAAGAGTTTAAACTATGAGAAAATAATCCTAAGAAATGATAAATTTAATATTTTTCATTTGCCTGTAGGCAGAATTTTTCATTTACTCAACGCATCAAATTTAGAAAGTTGATGCTTAAGGTAATAAATCAGTCGCCTAATAAAAGAGGAATCTTGACGGAACTAAAAATAAACAGAAAACTCTACTAATAGTTTTTCTTTATAATTTACCAATGTAATAATTTTAGATAATGAGAGATAATCAATTATTACCTTACTGTATTGGTTTGAAACGGGCAAAATAAATATAGAAGAAAATCAAACCGGAAATGGCATTGAAAAGCGCATTACAAATCAGTGGAGACACTTACAAGAATAACCCGAAAGGCGTATTTACGAAAAGAAAAATAGTCTTACTCCTTTTCTCTCACATTAATTACAGGGATCAAATGATTCTGACTAACCTATGAAATTGGATTAAGACGCTGTTGACAAATCTGTTAACCTTTTCGAATCAAGTGTAATATTAACAGTGAATCTTACGTTGCTATTATCTTTACTATTAATCAGAGCAATGAACAAGAGATGTAGAAAAGTTTACTGAGCGATTAATTTGCATGTCCACTCTATGATTGCTTTGAGTTCTTAAAACTTCAAAGATTGAATAAATATTATCTTCAAGAACAAATACATTTCATCATCTATTACATCTTTCAGATATTATTTCTAATGTGGTTTTAAGGTAATTAGACAAGAACATGAAAAATAGCTCAAAGATCTGTTTATAAGTTTTTATGAATAGTTGTTCTCCTTTAAGTTAGTCCAGTCCTGTTATAGACAAATTCGCGTTCCAGGATTCAGCATGTATAGTGAGGACCGAACATAACCCATATCCAGTTATAAGACATTTCATAATAGTTACTTACCTTATCGAAGAAACATTGAAAATAAACATTTGAACAGCTTGAGTTATAATTTGATTTTATCCACTTTCAACTAACTTTTATTCCATTAACGAGATGCAATGGCTTTACTAATTTAATATTTATTTTTATTGTGGTCCACAACATGGCAAAGATTTTCATTTTAAAAAGCAACTGAAACCGGCTAACAGTAATTCTAATAAATGATACAGTGGAGATGATAGAAACAAATATTTTGGGTAGAGTCAAAGTATCAAAGTATTTTACTTCATTTGACTTTTGGATTCAAGTTGTTCAATATTTTATTAGTGGGTAATCCACATTCCAAATGTCAAAATTCATCATTCATTAGCCGGATTACAAAGCAAATTCCACGATACCCAGTTGATCGGTTGATTAATTCATTTTCTTCCAGAGGTTGGGGAAGCAGGATGATCTTATATGTTATTAAGTAGCTTAAGTGATCCTAATATAGCAACATTGAGATAATTTTATTAAATTCTTAAATCGACCCTGTATAAGCCGTTTCATACAACTCCCTTTTGATGGGCCTTCAATCGCTGTTTATTTTCTTCGAATGGAAGAAATTTCATAAGACACTGGGTAATATTATGCAGAGGGGTTAAACAACACTTTCTTTTTCACGGAATGTACTTTGCAAACACTGACGTGATTGGGACAAAAGCCACATAAACAAATACCATTGCGTGCACTATTTGATAAATGGAAAACATTAAGATAGCTTTTCAAGGTGGCCGATTCAACACTCTTTATAATGACATGTAATTTTTAATCTTGTCCTGCTGATCTTCAATTCTCACTGATGGCGCTGTGGTCAACAGTCCTACCTGCTGTTTTATTACGAAGTATAGGAACTAACACAGGACTAAACCAATGGAACAGAAATCCATAGAAATAATGCAGAAAATGTATTTAATTAAACAATACATTCGAAATATCACGAGTTTAGGACCCCGATGTGAGCTTAATTAATGCTATTTAACCGAGAAATGACCGAATGAGTTTTCAACTAAGTAGATTCGAGGATATCAATTCTTTGACTTATATATACTTTCGTTCAGTGAAAATTCTAATCAGACATGTTTTCTCCATAAGTTGCCAATAGTCGAGCCTTATACAGCTCGACACTTGTTTCATGAGAAGTTACTAAAGTAAGCTCTCTTAAAAGAATCTGCCAAATAAAAATGAAATCCCCCCGTTATTTACCCAAAGCCATGATCTACATGATGTAGATGTCCTTTTCGAGGTCAGGAGCCGATTAATCGTTTTACAAGTACTAAAACCGGTTTATTTATTTGCACTTTTGTGCATAATTTTGCCCTCCTAAAAGTAAAATTTATTATTTTCGCAAATTCATTTTAAAATATTTTAAACTAAACGTTATTCATCTCCATTGTATAACTATTTAGCACAATATTAACTAATCCAAGTTACAACTGACTAGCCATTACACATGAACACTTTGGTCTGAATACGAGGTACACTTATTGCATATCCGATATTGAATAAATTGAAAATGTGGTTTCTTATTTATTAATTGAAATTTTCTACACTTATAATGTCCAAGTTCTATGACGATATCCTAATGTATAAATCATATATGGAGCTAAGATACGTGGATGTTTGATTAAAATGAATACCAGTAATTGAGACGGACCATCAAAATAGAATAGTTTCAATTCTGAATATATTTAAAATGTATTAATTACAGTTTGCTATGAAAAGAATAATTTTTAGTAGTATACATTAAATTATACGATTTCAATGAATAATTAACAGTCAAGCCAAAGTGTATGAAGACGTCAAAGCAATTCCTATTTACAAAAAAATTATCTGAGTAGTTTTTCATCGTGTGACATTTTGGAAACCAACATAACAATAAAAAAGTCATAACAATAAAAACATCAACAAATAATTGATATCAAAACAAAAGAATATGTGTCATATTACCCTTATAAAAATTCAGTTTGAAACGCGCCCACATACTAAAAGGGTAATAATAAGTCATAACAACGACAGAATAGCTCTTCACATGAGTGTAGATTTTGCGTCAATCATTGAGCCGAAAACTCTGCTCTTAACATGTTTGTGAAGCATACTCATTGTGAATAATTTAATTTACTCATGTTTACCTTATTAGACTTCCGTAAGCCTCGTAAGTTAACACCTCATTTTTCAAACTAAGCAGGATGGGAAAATGATAAAAATCATAGGGTCTTATCTGGAATGTCATTAATTTAGAAACATTAAATACCATAAATTCCCCTGTATCTGTGGCATTGGGATTGATCCTCATCATTGCATCGACCGTGATCTGCCTGTCTAATTCCTTAACAGAGACAGAGTTTATCAGTTAGAGGGAGACTCTAATAGACCTTTCCTGCTGTGGGACCTAGATTCTCAATGTCGGGCTACATGATAAACTCCCTTTGAGACAAGGCAATATGTATAATTGACTTTTCACCCTGTTGTCAAGCGTATCTCGTTTGTCTATGTGAAAAATTGTAACTGATACAACGTACTAAGATGTGATCTAGCCAAGATGTCCAAGGTATCTTCTGAGTCTTTGAGTGAACTTCTCAATGTGTTGCATCTGCTATTGCTATTCCTTTAATCAAAATGGAGAAATTTTATTCTCATATTTTAAACTCTATTTACTTACAATGTCTGAACATGTTAAAGAAAATCGTTCTCAACACCTAGTAAATTCACAAGACTAGCATTATGAAATCTCTCTAATGAGAGAATCGCTTTTGCCAAACCTCTTATGATCAGAAATAGCTGGCATAGTTGGTTGGTTTGTTATTAACTACCCGCATATTCAATAATTAGTCTTCAATCCGTTAATCCTCACTTGAGAGAGGTGCACATTTACAGCTACGTGATCGATTGGCGCATTTGTGAAATGTAGAGGTCAATTTTTATCGTTAATTTATTTTACCAAAGCGACCCCTCCCTTTCAGAGCCATTTCATTAACAAATTCCAAACGTTTTAATTCATCCAAATTATCTAGATAGATTAATTCGACTTAAAATTATCTCAGTTAAGAGACGGAATCAAATATTCATGATAAATTTGAGAGGTTCCATACATTATGTACTGGTGTTATTAGCTTTCTCTGTTACCCTTCATATGAGTACTTGCCAATCAATATCGACCACGTGAAATATTATTCAGGAATATCAATGAATGGCCAAATGAAATTTATCATAAGTAGTTGTATCTTATTTTTATTGGATGAAAAGTGAACAGAAAGTTGGAGATCCCTGTTCCTCCAGCATTTTAATTTTTTTCGTATTTTCACCATAAAATGGTTATTCACTAAATTATTTCCCAATTTACCTCATGGTTTTTGGTCGAAAGTAGCAAATCTAGGAAGCGAAATGACCCCCATAATTAAATCAAAATGATTTAGGCAGATAAAGCTAATTAATCTTGACACGACGGAGCCCAGTAAACAAATAACTCGAGGAGAAAATTATATACAAACCGAACTTGAACTTCTAATAAGATATTCTATAATTTATGAATTTCCTAAGCGACCAGATGGTAGAGTCTATTGCACAAAGTCAATATAAATATTTTACGATTGACTGTAGTATATTTTTTTCTTAAGTGCGTTAGATCAGGTGTTAGGAATTTGCAGATTAATGCTTTAATTTTAATGTTCTAATTTTTGACGATTTTCTGTGTCTGTATAAGACAGAAGTACTGACAAACACAGTATCAAGTAAACGCGAAATCTGGCAACATTGAGTATCAATTATCGCAGCTTCAAATGACGAAAAATCAATCTATATTCGCATGGGGATTAGAGGTCTATCAAATAGACACGAAAATTTGATTTGATTAATTTAAACAAACGCTTATTCCTTAAATAGTCTTGCAACGAGGACGCTCTGACAGTTTAGTATCAATTTCACAAACATCGGGGTTCATCTCGATGAAAAAAAGCGTTGAGTAAAGTTGAATTAGTTAAGTTGCAAGTCTAGAAGTCTCATCAAATGTAACTAAAAAATCATTGAATTAATAAACTGATATATATTCTCATTCTTAAATAACGAGAATGCTTAAAAATTGGGAGATTGCAAATAAAAAACGAAAAACTTAAAATTTAGAGGCTAAGTTGGGTGGCATTAGAGAAGTTTTAATCTCATCAATTTTAGTTCGATTGTGGATTTAATGTACGTAATTTATAGACCCTAATATTTAAAAACTATCAGATTATAATTTCAGCGTTATTCTTGCAGATTGAAGTTGTGCTTTAAGGTGAACGTGACTTTCAAACACGACGGGAAAACTCCCGCTTTGGCTTTCTCACTAACATCTCTGTTTACCAACAATTTTAACCTATCATTAAAATATTAAGATTTAATTCAGACTCTCCAGTCATTATCTGGGTCATTCTTACTAGTTCTCAATACAGTTAACAATTTACCAAGATCAGAGAATTTTTCATTTTCCTTCTTAACTCAGCGGAGGTAAGTCCATAATTTGGAATCCTGTGAAATATAAACTTAATAAGGTTACGACTGCTCAATAACAGAAGAATTATTTCGGAGTCAAGTACCAATGATATAACAGGGGTTCCACGCTCATTTGAGTAGATCTAGCAAACGGAACGTTCAGACACACTGATCAATCAGAGATCTTTATTTAAAAAACGGAGGATGTATTTCTTTAACAAAACTGGTACCACAGGAGTCACCCCTTAGTGACTTTGTTCATTTGTAACGCGAGAAGAAAATAATGCCTTAAGTTTGACAACAATAGG
>CAADRB010000014.1:3062346-3114323 GCA_900708905.1 Hymenolepis diminuta | reverse complement strand
GTGGTGACAAGGGGTCTTAATATGAAAAAAATACTTTGAATCGCTGAGAAAATAATAACATGTCACTAAGGAGATGCCTGCAAGCCAACTGGTGATATCAGGCGGAATAGCTGGTAACCAGTCCTTTATTCAATCTGAGCTAATCATGCTCTCACAGAGGAGAAGGGTAAATTAGAAGAATATGTATGCTTGTGGAGTAGCTTTCTTTTTAATCACACTTCAGCGCCTGAATAGTGTTATAATATACGCGAATATATTAATAAAATGAAAATCATTGTAATATTATCGTACTAATCGATTTACTCGAAACTATTAATAGAATAAGTGACATAATTTAGTTCCCAAGGTCAGCTAATGCTTTAAAAAATTAACAAAAGAGCCAGCTTATCCCACTTGTTAGATATAGCAGTAAGTGAGCTGGATTACAAATGATTCGTCATATCACGCTCATGGTTAATTGGCAAAGTGTCAAAATTAATAAAATGAAAAGGTTAGTTAAACGTGCAGAAAATTTTATTCGATCCAATATAAATTAGATGAAATATTAAGATAATAACAGCAGGACTGGTAATTTTTATGTAATTTTGATTTTATCAGGAAAAACTGTAATGTATTTTAAAATTATTTAGCAGAAAATCATTGCAAATTAAATTAATTAATCTCCCATATGGAGAAATTAAATGCTATTGGACACTTTGGAATCCATTTTAAAATTGTCATTCTTTATATGGCAAACCCCTCAAGATTTCAAAAGTTCGAGATTCAAATGAGATATTTTTTCATTTTTATTGAATCTCTCTTTAGCCAGTAGGCGAGAAAATATGGAATAGAATTTTCATTTCTAATAATTTAGGAGTGAGTAAAATGAAAGCAGTTGAAACTCGAACTTGACAATTAACTACCAGAATATTCATGCACATATGTGATAAAAATTTATTTTAATTAGTTAACGGTCACTAAAGCAATGTAAAATCCATGTATTTGAACAACATGTTATATTGTTTTAAACTATTTAATTTGTTTTCCTCTATAACTAAATTGTAGAAACCAATCTATAAAGTAATCGGAAGTGTTGCTTATAATTGAAATCAATCACCGGAAAGCCAATGTATTAAATCATTATATATTCGTCACCAGTTATTTGATTTATTACTACTTTGTCTAAGACATTCGTTTCATTAATATTATCAAACTGGAGAACTCGTATCCTAACAGCGGTATTTGGCTTCACTTATTCGAATTATTTCCTTAAGACCTTTTTACCGATATCTTATCAGTAGTACATTTTAAAATTATTCACTGTATATTTCCGAATAATTTAACTGAAAAGAATGTATTATGCGTTATGCGTTTAAATGTGCTTTCTGATTGGCTTTTCCTTAACTGTATTTTGATCAAATTCATCTCGAACTTGCATTCTGGCTTAGAACCCTTCTAATCGCATTTCCTTCCTCTTGTCTAAACTATTCGGTCGATCTCAAATATTAATTTCTTCCCTGAATTTAAGTTAGGAAAAGAAATTAATGCTAAACAAAATAGAACATTTGTTTAGCATTCTTGAACTCCCTCCAACATTAAGTTCATATAATTAAAAAATGAATTGTAAATATTCGTATTACAAATAGCATTTGGCCATAAAGATATAAAGATTCAAATATAACAGTTATCAAATAAGGATGAGAGCTAAATATGAAGATGTCTAGAAAATGAGGATATTTCTGGAGCTTGCGTACCATTTTGCACCTCTCTTTTTCTTCACATCTTTCGGATACGTGAGAAATCCATTTCTACTGGAGAATATTCTACAAGCCAATTGGGGGTAATTGAGTTAACTGGCTTCAAAGCTGTAAATATTAGCTAATATTGGCTAAATGCTGCACTAAATTTAAGATGGAGATTATGCGACCACTCATTCTTTAATTTTTCTTTGTGGTTGCATGTTGCGTTATTTAAATAATTGATATATCTGACCTAATAGAAAAATTTAACAATAATTACGGATAATTAAGGGGATAATGAGTAATTAATGCTTTTAATTTTACTACTTTTGATAGTTATAGATATGGAAGAAGACCCAAAAATATAGGCCAATAGGATGTTGAAATCAAGATGACAGCTAACGGTTTTCACCTAGCAAATTACAACAGCACTAACTGTCACCGATTCGTAACTGTTTGAGTACGAGCTACCAACAATCATGGAACAGAACAAGAGTCGATTAGACCAAAGTGTAATCAAGGTAGCCACAACGAGTTTGAAACGAGTGAGAGAGAGATGAAGGGGGTGGGAGCGCGCTGAGGAAGAGAGGAGATGAGCAGGAAGCGTAGGAGTCGGTAACTGACATGCGTGCGTTTTTACTGTGTAGAAAACAAAGAGAGCTTTGTATGAGTCACTTGGGTAAGGCTGCGCGAGAGCATGAGCGTACATGTGCTTTTTAGGTGAGACGAGGGGGTTATAGAAAAGGGAAGAAATCGATGAGTGCGATTAGACATGGCAGATAGGGAGTTGTGCGTCATAGGGGCATGACAAATGTCACCCCAGCTTCGTGGACGAAAAACCGAAGTATTGCCATAGAGAATGCGAATAAAAAGTAATTCTGGAAATGCATAGGGAGTTATCCTTCAGGGGCAAATTATAGGCTTTATTGAGTGATTTAGAACAATTCTAGTAATTAAAGTGTTTTCGGGCTTTATGCTCGAAATAAGGACAAGTTGTAGAAATAGCTCCTATTCTACAAAGTGTAAACAATAAGACAATCACAATTTATCAACAATTGCTCGATAAATGGCAAAGTTTCGTCAATTTTAATTTTAATGTGCTTACATTGAGACAAAAGGAAAGGCATTTTTGCTATTTTATATTTTTAAGAATTTCCAAAAATACTCGTAAAAATGGTGATGTAATTAATTTACAGTATTTGAATTCAACAGTGCGTAAAGTTTAAAGAAAGTTTTAAAACTCAAGAATCAAAGGATTCAATTTTGGCAGTAATATTGCGATAATAACAACGATATGAAAAGTATCTCCCTTTAGAGATCTTCAAATATTTAAGGTCGTGTAATGTTAACGTCATTTAATGCAGTTATTGTTCTAGTGCAAAGACGAGGATTAATCTGTGCGGAGACGCATGAGCAGATGAGAACTTCCATAAAAATTCAAGATCACAAGTATTATGATGAAGTTTCGAGCTTTTAAGAAATTGCAGGCAAATGCTTATGCATGATAATATTTTAGGATAAACCCCGTGCTATTATAAGAAACTAATTGGAAAAAATATTTTGATAGTGAAAATAGGCGACCGTTCTCTATCAAATTTTATTTCACATAGTGTGTTAAGACCTAGGTTGCTCCTCTTAATTCAATAGAATACCATGTCTTTCGAATAATAATTTAGTAAACCTTCGGATTTAACCTGATGTCATTTATATGGGGAGAAATTTTACCCCAACCGAAACATTCAATTTGCCTAATTCTCTTTCACTTATTGTAAATGCCTCCATCCTATACGTTAGTTATTAACGGAATTAGATCTTATAACACAGACTGGCTTTGTCCAGGACGATTCCATGCTGCATGTCTGGGTGAATAATGTTCTGAATATAGTGAGGATTTCTATAATTGAAAGATTTAATAGATTCCATAAGACCATGGCTCATCAGAGTGTACCTAATGGCTGCTCTATTTAATATGGATTAATAAATAAATGACATTTAGATACGCCGCAAAGTATCACTTCTCTTGTTTAGAGGTGTGTTGAAATTATCTTTTCTTTAGTTAATTAAAGCACTACCTACAGTGTCATAAAGCGCTAATAGATCAAATAACGCGTTCTTTTATAAGCTAGGAGCTTTTGTTACTGAAATTATTTCATAAACACTATTTTGTGTGAATATTTCCTGTTGTGCACTTTACCATTGTAATGTCAATGAAATGTACCTTTAATAACACGGATGATAACTAGTCCTTTATAATGGAAACTTGCAATTTTCAAACGAACTCAGTCAGGACATAGGACCTCTCTACCAGCAAGTGCTAAATTTAGGCTAAACTGAACAAACGCATAAATTAAAGATAGGAAAGTATTAGAACAGTGTAGCATGGAGAAACTGCACAAGGGAATAGAGCAACTAACTGCCACTCATTGGTGAGACTCAAAGTGCTATGACAGATTTCAGCATCCAAGAAGAAAAGTTCAGAAACTTGAGACAGAATACAAAAGATAGGGATCATTGGATCAAAAAGAGGCATGTAGTCATGTACCGTGTGGACAGCCGTTATTCAAAGGGTTATCATAGATCACACTATTACTACAATCGTCCAAAGAAGAGAATAGAGTTAATTAATTAGATTGATAAAAGAGTTGAGAAGACAACAACCGCTAAAAGCACGAGGAACGCCAATGATGCTCTAAGGCACTTCGAAATGGTCAGCAGTGATCGATGAAATCGATTGATGATTATATTCAAGTTTTATCATATATACCCAGAAGAATCAGGCGTCTCATTAGTTCAAACATTTATCTAAACCCTTCTATTAACTGAATTAACATATTTTAGTTAAGAAAGACAATTCTCCTCACTTAACTGCTTATTTCCATGTGCCGATTAATGCATCCAATGATATGATTGAAAAGTTCGTATTTTTAAAAATGTAATTTGGAGATCTCAGAAAATTACAAATAAAGCTGATAATGATAATGGTGAGAATTACGATTAGGCAATATATTCGAAGATTGTCATATCGTCTGGGTCTCGCCTTATAATACCCCTCTCTATCAGCGTGCCGATACTTAACTGAAAGAAAAGAAAAGCATTGAATTGAAAATCTGGATAAATGAATTATTTTTTAGTGGAAAAGACATGCCTTTATCTGAGTAGTAGAGAAATGGAACTTGGTAGAAGACTGCTCCAAGATCTCTTTCATCAGGTCTTGATGAGTCATTCGTTTTCGTGTCTTCATTAGTCGAGTAATGTGGCACTAGTTTAGAAAGCGTAATAGCAAACAACCGGATTGGATTACAATAGTACTGAGAAGTAAATTTCCAGAGAAACTTACCTGGATAGCCATCCTATGATCACTTTCAATTCTTCCTTCCCTCTTCTTCTCTTCTTCCTTGTTTATAATTCTTCTCACTGGTAAATTGAGGTTCACATAAAATCGATCGCTAAAAACCGAAGAACTCGATCAATTAATATTTAAAGCAGAGGTCAAATAAATAATAGGGAAATATTATAGGGGGAACCACGAAGTGTCTGAGGCACATAGTCCTGCTACATTCAGGACAAATTAACCGTATGAAGAGGCCCACCAAAATCGAGGATTCAAGTAAGGTTAGGTGAATGTATTGCCGCTATTTGTTTGTAAATTTCTGCAGTGATCCCATGTCATGGGAACGATCTCTGTTTAGCATATCCAGTGACTTCATCCGTACTAATTATGGAAACTCTAAATCTTACAAAAGTAAGGGCTGCAAAACCCTTACCTATCTGAATTTCACCCTCACTTCTGACGCATAGTTTATCTTAATAGGTGCTTTTGAGAAGATATTTCATTCTGAGAATAGCTACGAGCAATTTGAAAAATATGCTGAGGAGGTTATCTTTTCTTCTCTGATGTGCTATTATACGAACATATGGACTTCCTCTTAAAGTTGAATGTGTAAGCCTACTTGTAATATTCCATGCATAGAGTAAGTTTGGTGTCCATGGTGATAGGTGGGAGATCTTTGGCTGGCTCAGATGCTTGAGAATGCACTTTTCTCTTCTGTTCTGTTTTTTCTACTTCCTCATCGTCTGCGATCGTTGAAGATTCGTTAATACTTGAGCTCTCTGCAGCCTTTGGCACATCGTCGGTGATCACTTTCAGAATCCGCGTCTTTAAAAGAGTTTCGAGATGAGGAACTAGCATGACCTCCTCAATGTTTGTCAGTTCTCCTATTTGCTTGACTGTATAAGTATCGGTTTCGTTAAATAACATTAGAATCGCCATTTGATATGTCGAAACCTGAAAAAAACAAAGACGCAGCTGACAAGAAAATAACTGACAGTTAATATGCATATAAGCTTATTGGTTCATAACTGCTTCGCCATAATTAATTTCGTTGAGCTTTATGGTCAGGTGTTCAAGCGAACGAAGAATGTCAAACCAGACTTCTGCAATCTTATTTATGTACTCTCTTTCTACTTATGTCATTCTTCATCCTCCGAAATTCTTTTATCTTCCGTTATCTCTGGCATTTTCATTTCCTTTCCTCTATACTTTTTTGCGTAATACTAATAGTCGTGGTATCCTCTCGACTACCTGCCTACTCTACCCATAAATCTGACCTCGGTTTGAACTATATCCGAAAGCTGTCATTTACTACCTCTTTCATTGGGTCTTCTGTGGTTGCGCAAAAATATTAGTAACTACAATGATAACGTTGAGAAATAATATAAACTTACAGCAAACATGTAGGACTTTTTGGTATAATGCGAAGTAATTTCCCCACTGCAAAATTTGTAGCACCAAAGTAATTTCCTTCCATCGAATTGACTGGAGTAGAATTTACCGATAGAATTAACCAAATTCCCTAACTGTAAATAAAACGGTCATTGGAACTTACTATTATCATAAATTTTATTAATATCATAGGGAATATAGGAGCATTGAGAAACAACAATCATACCTGGAACGGAACCGTTAAATCATTCTTGGGTAAGAAAGGCCAGCTACGGGATCGAAGTACTGTGATTGTTGTGCTGACCAAGCCTGTTAGTAAAAGACTGAGGCATTAGGAAATTTAATCAACAATGGAAAAATTCTGGAATCGGATAGAGCTCCGGTTTTATACTTTACTTCTATCTAATCCTCCCTACCTTACACCTTTCTCAGATTAATTGGAATTTTCTTCTTGGAGCCCATTAGGAAAAATGGTGAAAAGTTGATATGGATAGAGAACTCACATTCTACCACTTCTCATTGATCAGAATTAATCAGACCAGTAGGCCATCCATAAAAGAGCACCGACCTCTTGACTTCTTGCTAGGTAGACATGCATGCTTTCTTTTACCCTGCCATGTTAAATAACAATTACCATTGTAGAAATGCTTGAACAGGTCCTTTTAATCAATAAATCTTTCAAGAGAGTGCTGCTGTGTGTAAGTAACAACTAACGGCTGGCAGTTAACAACATCAAATTAGTGTTCCAAAAGTAGAACACAAGGAGTTGCGTAGGCTGAAGGGTAGTGAACCAACTAAGATGAGGTTTCAAGAGGCTAAGAGAGGGATGAGGGATAGAGGAGATGAGAAGGCAGTGTGGGTGCTGGTAATTGACGAAGCGTGTGTGTGAATGTATGGTGTCTTAGTGAATGTGTAAAAAGGACTTTATGTAGTCTCATATAGGAGGAATAGTATGAGGAGGTGGAATGGATCTGGACATCGCTGCGGGGGAATGTGAACCATAGCGATCGTTCATTCAAGGGGCCCCTTAATTCGCTTATCCCAATAGTTGAAATAAATCACTTGAGGACACACGATGGCTATCCACAGGGAATTTGAGGTTACAGTAGAGTCAAGCACCTCAACTACCACTGTGAAGTGGGGAATATTACGTCTCGGTAATTAGTGATGACTTAGATAGGAATTTTGGAAACGCAAAGGAATTCATCTGTGAATGGCAAACATATGTAGTACCTGGTATAGGATCTTCCTCCAACCTTCCAGCCAGCCATTCACAGTATTTCTCATTAAGTACTCGGCTGGATTTCATATCGTCCAACATTTGATCAAAAGTAGTAATGTAGGAAGTGCCGCATTTTTCCGCCAAGAAGTTGATCATAAAACGCTCGTAGTCTTCAGAGATCGATTGATTTCGCACTAAGCGATGAGCCAGTAAGTTTCCATATATTCTCTGGAAGGTACCCTTGTCTTCCACAAATGGAAATATTTTAATCTTTTAAACGGAGAAGAAGGGAGATCTTCAAAACACATTTACCAAAGAGATTAAAATCGTGCTATCAAAATCTCTTACCACAAGTGAGAGCCCTTTATCCACACTTTCGGCCATCTTTGAACTCCAACTAAAATAGATTTAAGTAGGTAAAAATTTTGAATTTCCCTAACGGGGATCAAATTATTTGCGAAATTTCAAAGGGAAATCACTGTTTCCGAAGGAGTAGGTCGAAGTAATTTGCAAGAAGTTCAGGCGATATCTGTGATCCTCCAAGTGCCTCAGTGATCGCATTTCGATTAATAAAACGCTCACAGGCTTTATTGGCAGCTCTAGTGAAGGAGTGATGTCTTGAAAATGCGCTTTGGAGAACATGGTCACACTTAGACAAGATGGCATTAATTGTTTCCACGTAGATTCTAGGGGACTAAAGTGTGAATTGTAAACTATGCTTCACTTGAACAGGCAAGTGCCTTTCTAATAAAAGAAATATTGACGACTTACAGATTTGGCTTCCTCGCAAACTAGACTCAACGCATTCGAGCCCATATCGTATACATGGGTCTCAAACATTAATGCAAAATTTTTTAAATCATGTTCGTACTTTAGGAGAAACCCGCTTAGCTTTGATAATTCTATTTTGAATTTAAAAGTAATACTGCGTTACTTGTGGATATATTTGTTCAGAGAATAAAATTCATATTTAATATAACCCACCTTCAATTTTGCCCTCACTTAAAAGGCTGGAGAATTCCTCAGATATTATCTCTATGGTATCTTCAATGACCTTACTGGAGACAATGTTGGTGAGATTTTTGAGTGTGCTCTTTTTGAGGTAAGCACCAGGTCTTTTGGTACTGCTTTGTATGATGCTTTCCGCCTATAAAAGCCAAAGCACTCTTTGCTTTAACTGGAAGTTCGGAATTTAAAAAGACAATAGACCATGAGAATAAGTACTTACCCATTCAATGTAGTCTGGTATAGTGAGTGGAGCCGAGGGTTTAAAGTTCTGAGTTGCATAAAATTCTCCTGATTTCTCCAGGAATTCTGATTCAAAGAAATCTTTGTCTTCTTCTGTTATGAAGCTCTTCATTATCAAAGACAGTCGCCTTTTAGATACTTTTTCTCCTCTACGTTCTTTCATAATTTCTTCTACAATAGTTCTAGTAAGCTCCTTTTTGCAGATATCAAATAGCCCACTGTGCCATGCACTCAGTCCTATCTGAATTCAAACAAAGATTGCTACGTTAAAAATCGCGCATAGGAGCTACTTACCATATAAAATTCATCGCCATGTGGAGAATCGTAGGTACTACAACACAGTCGACTGGCATATTTGAAGTGTTTATTAATACACTCCATCGTTGCAGAATAATTTAACCATGATTCTTCATAAAAAGATAGCAAGCATGAGTCTGAGAGTGTAAGAGCAATCTGAAATACAAAATTAATGTAGGTATGACTTCAGTGCTTCTCGTAGTCAAGTTTTAATCAGAGGGGTATACATTCGAGGTGGCAGAAATGATGACTTTCAATTCCCTTTTAAAACGCCTTCCAAAACTTATCTTGTGCTGGAGAGTAGAGTCAAAGAGCCCACTGGATGAAGAACTCGAATTTTGTCACAGTCTTTATCAGTCTGATTTAACTAATGTGATTGTCTCGCCATATCTGGGAGTGGGGGTGCACAGATGAGCGTCGAACTCGTAACTTCGCGCTTCGCAGATGGGCAGTAAAATCGCTTCGTGTCGCATATTGTTTAGCAATATTCATGTAAGTAAGAAATGAAGTAAATATCTGTATATTCAAAGGTTGAGACAAACTTTTATTCAGAACTATTGACTGGAGTAAATTAAAACGCCAATAATGTATGAGTTTTTTTTCCTTTTGAGTGTTGAAAACACTTTCTTTAAAGTCCTTTGACAATTCCTTCTAAACAGAATTCTTAGGTGCTATGTTTTTATTTCTAATTCAAAATTACCATTCTAATTCCAAGAGTACATGTGAAGTACGAGAAGGATTTTGAAGAGAGTTTGATGTTGTGATAGATTTCTCACAGGCATTGAATAACTATGGCAGGAATGCACATGGACAATAACTCAGTAGGTCAGTAGAAGTCGATAAAATCTGGTTTATGTATTCTCCGCTAATGGGTAATTCGTCTAAGTTTAATCGACCATGGCAGGGACCATATGAGATTGTTGAGATATTTAAATAAAGATACTGTACAAAGCCGTGTCTAAGAAATACCGGGTCAAAAAATCACAAGAGAGGGTCATAAGCTAAAGTTCTATCTTTCTTCCATAATTCCTATATTCCATAAATGTAATGACGTAAGTAAACTAGTAGACACCTAGTCTGCGGTATAATTCACGTTGGGACAGTGTGTCTCGTGTGAGAGTGGTGGTGACGTAAATCGCTGATAAGGAAGCCGTATAGAACCAGAACGAGATATTTAATCAGGTAATCGGGACGCCTGCATCATTTGCCTACCAAATCATAAAATACTTGTTTATGGGGAAGATGGTAGAGAGAGCGGTGATCTACGCACGAGTAACAACGGACTTCTGATGTACTTGTGCTTCCTTCCACCCCCTAGTTAAGTTCAGACTTTATTCCATTAAATTGTCTAACTTTTGCCCATTAAACTCATATTGTACTTAGGTTACCTGAAGTAGGTTTACCCTCAACAGACGGTGAAATTCCTGTGACTTGACTTATGGGGTCAAATTACCTTAAAGACTGTAGTGGTCATCTACTAAGTCAGCGTTCACGAGGTTGATCCTCATCGGTGCACATTCTGTGATGTTGATGGCCAACCGCATTGATTAATTATGATTAAAAATTAGAGAATGGTGAAAAATGATCTTCTGCACTTCCTCTACCTGAGTCAGGTGCTGCTAGCACTTTGACAAGAGACTGAGGAACTTTTTATAAACTGCACAATTTGATATAGGAAAAAGAGAAATCGTGACCTAAACGTAGGTCAGGAAAAGGCGGAGTCGTTGCTTACAATAACTGATATTTGATGTCATGATTTCGCTTTCACCTAGCGGCATGAAATGAGGGCTGCATATGCACAATAGAAACACGAATTATTCACGACCTCATAGGTATGAATTACAGTGGAATGGGCGTAGGCTATAGCATATGCCGAATGAGTACATGACCTAATGATTGGAGAACATGAAAACACATCATATGATCGATATGACAAAAGATCCACTATTCGTATCGCAATATGATCACACTTTAAAATAACTAATAGCGAAGTAATATATCTCATATAATTTACCCACCACAGTCCCCGAGTTTTCAGTCTAGACAGAAAATCTGATCGGCTTGCACCCCTACTGCTAAATATAATCCCATAAGCTGATTTTCCAAATGACCGGTTTTGCTCTCTCTACCACTTATGTCTGGTTTTTAGGAAGAGTAGCTTACATAACAATGACACCTTATACTGAAATGTAGTTAATGACGAGAAAATAAATCGAAAAAAATGATATGAAGAAATGTGAAACCTACATTTTTAAGAGATTCAATGTGTTTCTCAAGGAGGCGTCGTAGTCTTGCATACAGTCTCATGATCCGGGGCAGAGTTACAGCTTTGATTTTTCGTTTACCACAATAGCGACGTACACTTTTGGATAATTCAACACAATCCTCCTCGCTCAGACTGCCTCCGGATAAGACTTTTTGCAGAAGACATTTAACAGTATTCCAGGCAACTCGCTGTGTGTTTGCAATATTTTCAGACATGGTCTTCGAAAAGATCACACACAATCTTTGTTGCTTCGACATTTAACTTTGTCGCAAAAATGTGATTATGCCTTTAAACAACTTTGATTTCCGTTTATTTTGTGTTCCAGTGCTTTTAAATAGGTAATTGGAATTTGGGTCATGGTATTAATGCGGGTAATGTTATTTAAGGAGAGAGTTGTATTACTGGTGGGCTAAAAGTGAGCATTAAAAGCTAAAATTGATAATAAAAATAGCAATACGTGCGAATGACGTGAATGAAAATAGCAGCTTTTCCATTGAACCATTTTCAATTAAGGCACCTAATCGGAGCAATAGCTAAGTAGTTCTATATTAAAATAGAACGATTAGCATTACATTTGCATGAAAAACGCCGAGGAAAATAAGTGTATGAGTGCATAGAAAGATGGGACGGTGTTATTTTAAGTCGAAGACCTGTTTTGATTTGCTCTTCTCTGTAAGCTACTGTAACCGACTGTTAGATTTCCTAAGAAATTTTATTAGTTACAAACATAATCCGACAACACCACAATACAAAATGGCTCAAACCATCCTGTTAAAACAAGAGGCACGTTTTCAAATCGATAGGTCGGTCTATTTTATAAAGTCAGTTGACCTCAGAAAGTATAAGTGCATGTATGGGAGCCACAATGATGAATCAGCACTTTTGACCTCACCAACCAATCAGAATGGTTTTTGTATTAACCATCCAACCATTTTCTGCCTTTTCAATAATACACATGAAAGAATAACGTTAATATCAGAGAATAGGTCTCTATCAGTTCGACTTTCTAGAGGTAAGCGCATATGAACTCGAGTGGGTCAACCAATAATACTATTTTGAAATCTGATTTGTTTTCTTTTTATAATATTGAAATTACTAAAAGTTTACTCTTTTATCGTATATGCTTTTTTAAAGTTCTAACAAAGAAGAAAATAGTTGATTTTACTAAAAACATTTGTATACGAAAAACTTCAATCACATCAATTTGAAGTCATGCAAAATAAAATTGTCCTGCAAATTAATTGTTAATTAGTTCAAATGAGGTCATGTCCTAGAATAAATGCCCTAACTATTGTCTCTTCCTCTAATTTCTCAAGGAGCTTATAGAGGTTCCTCCAGGATACGATTATTTCACCGCTCACAACATCACAGTATTGCGTTTCATCATTTGAATCACAAAGTGGCCATCAAGCCCCGTTTCTTTTACAAATCTCTGCATAAACTCATTACTCCCATTTTCTACTTCCTCACACTTCGCTAATTTGCCATCTCCATCCAGTATTGGGCGTAGAGTGTCAAGTGAGATTTCGAGGAAACCTAAATGCATCTCCTTACAACGTGATACGAAGAGAAGGCGATGCATCTAGACAAGAGTAGACCATACGGTGACAGCAGATAGAACCATTGTCCACATGAAGGGAATGAGGTAGATCCTTCCGTTAATCGTATTAGTGGGAAGTGCGCAGATAGAGCGGTGTACATTTGAGCTCTATTGCCGATGAGTGTAATGTTGAGAGGACAGAGTGAGTGGAGGGGAAAGAGGTCACCACCTCCCCATTCACGTGCATTCGTTGCGACGTTGAAGACCACCACATGGAGAGGGAAAACTTGCCCAATGCAATTAGCGATATAGAGAATGCTGACTAGGAGGTAGTAAAAAGATGCACGATTGCCCCGTCGTTTGACGAACATAAGAAGACGTGGACCGAGAATATAGTTGGTGAGAAGGTGTTAGATTTGGGATCAAAGTGCCTTGCCTCGACGAAGACTAGAGTGCTGATGTGAGATGCGGAAGAGGTGATTTGCACAGGTTTTTACTAACTTTGTCCAGGTATTTGCAGATTTGGCACGTGAGACAAGAGCACTATGATCAAACGGGAAGTTCATGCAAAATTCATTTAACAACAGTAGTCATATTCGAGTAGACATGTAAACGACTTAAAGGAGAGTAGAAGAATGTTTACTTACTTAGAAAGATCAGGCATGGTACAGAGATTATCCCATTCTTCTGAAGAAATAGGTATTTTACACTTCCAGCGCAGGTTAGTAGTTCCTTCCGTCCAGTACACAGACTCAACACATGTAATAAAGTTGGGTATGTGTCATTGAAACACCGGTCAAAATTGTGATGATAGTTGCAGTATAGAAACAATTGAGTGGATCAACAAATCCTCGAGGATTGAGAAATGGTCTCTGTTCTCACCGTGACGCTATGTGAACATTTGTTGAAGTCACTCAAACAATGGTAAGCCATGCTTTCATAGGGCCAGAATGAAGATAGAGATCATTAAACTCAGGGCCACTAAAATGTAAAATGATAGATACAACTGATAAATACGAATTTAAACCTGAGGACGGAATAATGAACCACCAAAATGCGCACTTTAAGGCATAAGTCATAATTAATCTCACTATTGACGTTTTATTGGTTATTTTCGCCAGTGGTATCTTTGTATACTGAGTTAAAAAACGGTTTCGGATACTCTTAATGCCTACTGGAAACATTTGATCTTCAGTTATTCTCTGCCAAAGTAAACATTGCTTCAATCGACTTAATACAAAACTCTTGAATAGTAAAGCTTATTTATTTTTGTTTTATAATTTATCCTTTATTACCTTAAGATAGGAGACATATAACCACATCAAATTTTGAATGCTTAACCTTGACTGAATGGGAGTGACGTGAATTGTTTCACTCTTTAATTGAATCCTGAAGATCTCGAGTTTTGTCCTAATCTATTTTTATAGTTATCAATGNAATGGGGAGTTAAAGCATTTCAATAAATTTCCAAGAGGTATTGGAGGAGGAGGAGGAGGAGTAAGTTAATGAACTAGAAAATCGCCGGGTTTTCTTTATATTATATTGTCCTATTTGTACAAGATGTTCAATTCAATTGTTTCCTGTCCCAGGCAGTTGCCAACGTACATAAGTTTGAGAAGGAGATAATAAAAGGCTGTCGGTAATGTAGGTGACGGGAAAGCTTTGAAATCGGGCAGTGAGCGATTTATCACGACGGAGACTGGAATGTTGCCGTGAGATTGAGAAGAAATGACTTGCCCATGCTTTCAATAACTTCGTGCCCATTTCTACGTCTCCGGAGGTGTTTGCAGCTTCGGGCTGAGTTAAAAGAGACTTGAAATAATTACTGAGTGCATTGACAGTGAGAGACTGCCAGATGAGATGTGGAAGCAGGGAGGGAAGGAGAGAATGGTTTGAAGAGCCAGAGAGAATGGCACCCACTGATAGAATGCTGAAAGCAAGCACACACTATCATCAGCTTGGACAAATCGGAGAAGACGACGCCTAGGCTCATTTAGCAATCATTTAAAGGCTTCTATTACTGAATACTATACTAACAGGATGGTCGGCATTATGTCCAATTGAGTCATTGATTGCGTTTCAAATAAAAACTTACAAACATCGGCCTTTTTACGAAGACTGCCTCATTCAAATTGGGTGGTGGATATTCTGTCACCTTTGTGCAGATCAGTAGATCCTTCTGTCCAGCTAACAAATTCAATGTATTGTTGGAAGTTGTCAATGTGGAGATTCAAGGGTAGTACAAGCACTGAGTCGTGTAAAGTAGACGGAAGCCACAGTTATGTCTGGTATAATGGTGATGGTGGGTACAGCGTAGAAGCGATTGAGTCGATCAACGAAATCGTCCCTGCTGGCACCATGGGGAGCTCAGAATACTTCTTGGATTCCTCCAAGCAATGGTAGTCCCATTGTTTCTCAGAGAGTTCTTTCAACGGATTCGCACAAGTATAGACACAAATATACGATGTCACCTAAGGTGTGGTGAAACGTAAAATTAATACTGACGTTTTATAAGTCAGGTCAAACCAATTGACCAATGAAATGCAAGTGTGTCCTAAACGAAATGTTGATTTTTTGGAAACTTTGAGTAGATGACTCTTTGTTATGTGTGCGTATGTGTGCGACATCTGAGAGCATATGTTCGACACCAGATCGTACAGAACATGTGATTGGAATATTTCTCTTCCTTGATAAGATTCAATACTGGTCTCACGTCTTCGTAAAACAAAATAGTTTTCACTAGCCACCTTTTAAGGTAATGTATAGTTTAATTGTAACAAAACTTTGAGATTTAACCGTTTCGTCGCAATGAAGCACAAATTACCAGCTTTCGCTAAACATAACCTGTGACACAATAAATTACAATGAATAAATGAATTGCATATAAAATTCGTAGATTGTGTGGTAGCTGCCCACTCAGACTCATAAATATGCTCTACCTCTATGTTTTGCGCCAATACTTTTCCACAGCTTTTCCTTAATTGCCTACGAACAAAGAGGGCCAAGCCAATCAGCTATCTTATCGTGCATCGTTTCACTTGTTCCTTACAATTCGAATTGTCATCCCTCTTTCCTTCCAATTCCTCTTTCTTATTCCTCCTCCCTTCTCCTCTCGTTCACCTTCATTTGTCCAATAAACCTGTTAAAAGCTGTTGCTTGCTGATGACCTTAAGAAGATCGCTAGTTATATGAGGGAGTATCTAGCCTAATTCGGACCGACACTTAAATTACCCATGAGTTCTTAACAGTTGAGTGTCAACTTAGATATTTTATTAAGTCACTATCTATTTTCTATTAAACGCTTAAACTCACTGTTAAGCTGGAATCTTTTGAAATGTTTCTTTGTTTTGCTTTATGTCTCACTTAAATAGAACTGAAATGATATTGATATTTATCAACTGGTAAAACGATTCGCCCAACAGTCTGAGGGAAAAAACTTGAAATTTGAGCATTGGAACGTGAATCAGATTACTACCAACTAAGCAAGTAGCGCACAAACGAATCCTAAACAATTTGATTTAAAGAGACTACTCTTTAAATTTGTTCAGTCCATTTCTTTTTATTTCTTATTGATCTGCTTTTAGTCGTCCCTTTACAATAGTCGCTCCAAGATGGAATTATTTTTTTCCTTTTGCGGCTAATAAAGTCATTTAATTTGCTTATCAATTAAGGATTTATTCCTTTACGGATGATTGGCGGTTTACCGATTTTTAAATTTGAAATAAACTTTGTTGGATTGCAAATGTTCCAAATTACATTATACCAACGTGATTGTTCTACGAAATCAAATTTAAATTATGGTCTGGCACGCCAGATAGTGTCTGACGTGCTACCTATCATTTTTTAACTACCAAATCCCTCTTACAAAAAACTCAGCTTGAGTTGAGGAGTAGCATTATAGAGCGTCCTTCTTCTTCTTCTACCTTCACACCTGACTCTGCCAGCGCGGTTTACCATTCCGACCATCGGGTGTTTATCGATGAGTATTAAATCTATGGCATACAGAATATGCGGACTCAGACATTTCGAATATGCGTAGTCTGATTCCAAATACATCGATATCGCTGTAGAAGTATTAAATAAAGATTCCTTAATGCATAAGTATTAAACCAATCAATTTATGCTGCCTTATTAACGATCCTATTTCTGTTGATTTCTTTATAACAGCAAGATCCTAAATAGGGTATCTTTATGATCTTCAGAAAAGTCCAAAATTCTGATTTCTGATCGATTATTTTCCTCACTGACCGATTAGCGCTCACCGAATCTGAACTTTTTGGGGTTAATTTCACGGATGCTATGATGATGTCCTAAAAGTTAATTGCTTTTAAGAACCGATATCCAACCAATTCTACTTCGAGTACATCTTCAAAAATACCTCCCGACAATTCATTACGAAAACCGAAGTCATTCAAAAGTTCACTCTTTCACATAATTTAATTTGCCTTTTTAGTAGGAACTCGAAAATAAATTTCTCACATTAACTATTAATTTTTTTCAGTTAACCGTAATATGAACTGCTAACTCTCAAGGTCGTTTACAAAAAAAATCTTAGTGGGTGAAATGATAGCATCAGTCCTACTCAACCAGCAATATTCTTAAAGATCATATACTCATCATATACATCTATAAAAAAAGAAATACACAAATAGCACTGGGAACAGAGCCGAGAATGTAATAGCCAGTTGTTTTGTAATAGCTAAGCTAACTTAATAATTGTGCAACCACTATCGACATCTGAGATAAATTGGTTAGACATTGTTCATACATGCTTGACCTTTCATCGAGGAGTTGTAGCCACCGCTTCGCGGATTTTACCAAATGGTCAACCTGATCTAAATCTTCACTTAAGAGTGATGATGAACTGCCACTAAAGAGTCGCGTTAAAAGTTCACTCGCAATTCTTCCCTGGATAATAAACCTTTCTTTTTCGGTAAGACATGACTCGTATTCTTCCCTTTCAACAAAAAGGAGCAGCAAGAGTGTTAATTTTAATTCTTCAACTGAGTGTCTTGATAGAAATTTTATGTTCTTCTTCCGTTCCTCTGACTGAAGTTTCAAAATGCTCACAGCACTTTCGTCATCCCATATTTCGTTGATCTTTGAAATCTTTGACATGAGATTTCCATTTTTCTTGTTAATTTCTGCTTTTGACAGAGCTTCAGGTGCAATTCGACTTAAAATGGTTGAAAGAAGTGGAAGGAATTCCATACTGGTGTTTTCGCTTATGTGAACGGATAGTTTCTTAAGATAGGCTCCAACAAGATTATACAGGCCTTTAATATATTTAATCCAACGCTTTCGTCGCTGCT
Organism: Hymenolepis diminuta; assembly: GCA_900708905.1. NCBI lineage: Eukaryota > Metazoa > Platyhelminthes > Cestoda > Cyclophyllidea > Hymenolepididae > Hymenolepis > Hymenolepis diminuta. The sequence goes on along the minus strand of CAADRB010000014.1, from coordinate 3,095,997 downwards.
CTAATAATTCTTCTAATTGATATTTAATTGCTTTATTGCCAAACTTGGAAAGAGATGTCTGCACCTTATACATATCATTGGCCAACTCCTTTAACAACAGAGGATTTTGTAAGTCGTCCATCTAACAAGAAAATGATTTCATTATGTGCACAACAAAATAAACAATTAATATAATGGAAGACTTACCCCCAGTAAAACCATAATTTGAAGAATGAATCTGAATTTTAGTAAATAACTCTAAACGACTCTTAAAACAGCTCATGATATAAAATAGAGTTTTGAATTCTTATCAGGAGATCGATTCACTGAGTGTGATAGCTGAATGAGATCCGATAGAAGTTTTATTATAAGAAGAAAACATACTCTGAGAAATATAGAATTCACTAATGTCAAGGTGAAAATATTGCTTTAATGTGAGAAAAATATTCATCTAATATTTTCACAAGAGAAAATAATATTTTTATTATTTATATCTGCAGTATTTCCCAGGAATTTTATGTTATTAATTCTTTTGTTTATTTCAAGACCATAATTAAATCGGTCTAGTGCCTAATTGACTTGTGCGTTCTCTATTATCTCCATCTGAGACTGGGATATCGATCTAAAGTTATTCAGTATTAAGTTCGAAAATAAGAACATTCGGCAGTATTCTGTATAAAGAGTTAGTAGCACAATAAATTAGCAACATTATTACCCAGAGAAGCAACTAAATAATTTCTTTTTCGATAATTTAGCAAAAAATGCAACGTAATTTTGCCTTGACGATTTTTGTAAAAGAAGGTGTGTTTGACTGATCCTATTTTCCCATCACTTCTTATTTCAAGAATCTCAAAACTAGGCTGAGTTTTTTCGAGCTAAGACATACGCAAAATCGCGTGGCTTACCCGTCCTCAACGGAAATCTTCAAGCCGATTCTTCTTTTAATGCATGTTCCATAAGAGAGTTACCCATTACTCTTGCAAAAAGCTAGAGGGAACTGAATAATTTGGTAGGTGATATCTTTTGATATGAGTTTCTAAACGACACAAAACCATTCCACATAAAAAAGAAGTAACTAATTGTCTTTCAGAATTCGTTCTCTGATAAAGTCTACTTAGTTCAATTAAGTAGTACTGTCAGTTGAAACTAATAAATAATGACACATTGAATAGGTTAAACATTACAAAACGGAAAGCAAACCTCTAAAAAATTACGGTCATACACGCAAATGTGATATAAATATTCCCCCTAACTTTTAAAATCCATATTTGAAAATTTTGTTGTTCTATTATTATGATTTCTCACAGTAATTGATTTTGTTATTATTATTACTCAGGTAAAACAAAAGGATTTTACAATTTTTAATGGTTGGAAGCAACTGACATCGAATAAGAACAAGTCAAACAATTGATAAAGTGGGAGTGGGGTTCAAAAAGATACAGAGAACAATGTCAGAGAGAGTGTCTTACTTCCTTTATTTTTAAATTCGAGTTGTACAAAATTTACTATTTGTTATGTTATACTGCCGCATATCTTTTATAGCAAGTAAAAAATGGAGTATGTCACCGAAAAGAAGGAATTTGTAGTTATTTCTTTAAAAAGAATCGCACGTCTTACTACAGATCATGACATTACCATTTATACATATAAACTGAGTTCTACTTAAGTAGTAGAAATATTTAGATCAGTTATGTAATAAGTTAGGATTACATTCAAGTCCCGGAGAGATCGCATCTTGGTTAGATCAAATCCCAATATACTATAAGTAGTTAAAGTTACATGAACAGGCCAAAGGATTTTACTGTCTGAATCTTGTCCATCTCTATTACACTGAACTCTATTCTGATGCTCTATTTTACTGACTATTCTCTGTTCTCCCCTAATGTAAATTTAATACCATTATTCCTTTATCCACTCTATGTCTCTGTATTGGCGTCTGCTAAGCATAGACTAATAGTAGTTGAAGGTATCTCGCTAAGAGGAATTGTGAGAAGATTTATATTTGTTTTGAGATAAGAATCTTGCGTTTGGCTATGCATTACTCCTAACGTGTGCACAATGATCTGCCATTAAGTGTCAATAACTTTATTGGACACATGATCGATTCTCATTAGTGCTCATCCAGTAATTTGGATGGTCTGCCGTATCTATTTACCCTGGTCAATAACATCAGGGGTAGTAGAATGCGTATTTCTCACAACACTGGATCCAGACTACCTTCCTTCAACCAAGTTAGGTGTTATAAAACTTACTCTTAATGAGTTTAAGAAGTTTCATATCAGGTGCATAATGCACTGAAATTACTCGTAAGAATATAAGAACATACATCATGACTAGATCACATCTTAAAATATTAAAACCAGTTAGAGTTTCTTTGGCAATTACAAATAAGATAAATAAAGACGTAAGTATGAAGGCTTGTGAGGGAGAGGATTTTTACACTGCCCAAGTTCCGGATTTCAGGTTATCACAAGTTGAACAGTGTTACTTTCAGGAAACTTTTTGAACGTAAAGCTTAACATTTTGTTTATTGAAATTTTCTTTACTTTTTATGTCTGTTCATAGATTTGCAAACCGGTTGAGTAGCTCTATGCTCTCCGTAAAGCTGAAATATTTATTTTGATGCGTATCTATTTCAGTATGCTGTGTTGCTTCAATTTCATTGAAATTTCATTATCTATTTATTCCAAAATTGGGTAAACTTTAAGATTTTATCTTCGCAAAATTTTCACATAAAATTCCTTTGTAAACATTTCCTACTATGAGTCAGCCTGGCCTTTCTATCTCGGTTCTTATATTTGAGACTCCCTTGCGTACTCTAGGCCTATTAAATTAACTTGAACTAGTACCAATACAGAACATTCGATGCTGCCAAATCGCTGATTAAGCTTGATCTGTCCTGTCAAACATACATTCGGTCCGAAACAACTAGTCTGGACTTCAATCCTCAAATATGTTGAAGGATGAATCTTTCTTCTCCATAATATTTATCTTACATACTCTCTAATCATTACCAAATTTGATTATCTTGTCTTTGTAGTAATGTTTGTAAACTTTTAACCTTTCCTGACCCAAGCACTCCATAGACAAACATCGTGTGTCCTCAGCTGGCCTATTTCTCATCGATCGGAAAAGGTAAGCATACCTCGGACGATAGTAGCAGACACCGCATGGTCGGCCCTGCTATTAGCCAGTCTCGTCTGCACTGGCCCTTCCTTTTCCTACAATCGTCCCGACTAATTAAACCACGCATACGATTACATCCTTATGCGTGTCCTCACCCAAAGTGTCGATTATAAATAGCCTCCATCGAACACACACAGACACACACACAGGGCACCCTAGCTCGTCCAACACATCTCCCGTTGCTCAGTCCTTCTCCTCCAATTCCCTATTTTTCCTTGAGACTCTGTACTGAGGTTTGTTCAATACAACCTGGTCAGCGAAATCCTTGGTGTTCTTTTTCTTTCATTTACTGTTAGCCATCTGCCGCTACATACTGGTGACCCTCAACAATCTGGTGGCCCTCTACAAACTGGTGACTCCGCCACTACAAATTGGTGACCCTGTAAAGGACTGCTACAATGTATATCCACTTTGGGTTATCTCATAATCACGCGACTTCCTTCGCCTCTTCGTCACGTCATGCCGCTCTAAAGCCTCGTTGATTTCAAACTCGCTCCATCTCTCTTATAGCCTATTGCTATTGTTCATCAATAAATTTATTATCTATTTATATCCACTCTCTCTTGATCAGTGTTGGCTTAAGATCAGGTATCAAATTTCCGATAGTCCTCTACTCAGCTACAATTTGAATATTAGTTTCACTTCTCTGGCCAAGTTTGATCACAATCTTAGGTCTCTTTATTTAAATTGCATTTCGGATCACCCTGACTTGTTTTCTATTTTCGTCGACAATATTGCCTCAAATTTGGAAGCAACGAAGTTCTTATTAGATATCTGGTGACATTAAATAGTCAAGTTTTAGATAAATTAATTATCTATTATCTGTTTTAATATTGTCTTCCATCCAATACAGAACTCGGAGACTATTATTTGCCAAACGGGATTGAGTAGTAATTATGTGTGAAATCATTAGTATATAATTGGTATTTATCAACTAATTATAGTAGTGGCTTACCTTATTACTGAAGTCTGACCATCTTTTAGTTGAGGTTATATAAGAGCAAGACAGAGGATTTTTTATCATTTGTCAGAATGTGATCACTTGTGTGAATAAATATGAGGATGCTACTCCATCAAACAAAGGTAAATCTTATCCCATGGCTAAAACCTTTCAAAGAGCTAACTATTCCAAATCGGAAATTCAAGAATTTAATGCTATCCAAGAGTATATTTCATAACAATTGAAACAAAGCATATAAATTAGAAAGCAAGAAAACGGGAAATTTAAAAAAAGTGGAAGAGTAAGGAATAAGGGTGCAAAACGGACTGTGGTCATGAGACTCATCGTAATGAGTATAGTGGAACTTCTGACGTTCATTGTTTATCATACGGATATCCGTTATAAAGTCATCCTATGGTAGTTATAAGAGAGTCTACGTGATAATGTAACTCCGGCTAACATCCCATAGACAGGAAAGAGACAACGAAATTTGAGATTACAGAATTTTATATTACGATGTCCAGATACTTAGGACAAACTGTGCATTGTACACGGTTATTCATTAGTTTGAATAAACAATTTAATAATTAAACGTCATTTTCAACAAAAAATTAACTTTGAGTATAATGCTATTTCATCAAGGAAGAAAAATTATTGATTTCCATACGTTTATTTTCTCCTTGATTGCTTCCGATTTGAGTGGCCCCTTACTGATATTGTTTCGAAACTCGAGTTCACTTAAAGTCTTCTGATCTTTCGACTAGTACTTTTCGAGCAACGCATCTCTTGTTGTGAAGCTCTTTCACGGGCCTTATCCGATTTAATTACAGAAAGTATGAAAGTGCCCAACAATGGGTAAAGTGGGATTGATGCTGGCATTGATTCAGTTCCCACAATAAGTGACCTCTTTTGGTATCTATGCCAAGTTCAAATATCATCAGTTATCCGGATTTAAATGATAACTCTCTTCCGCCGTTTGATTACAGTTCCAGCCGTTCAGGTGTAATCGATTAGGAAATCACGAGTAAACAGGAGATCATTGACAGTGAACAGCCTCTTTTATCATTTTTTGTTAGTTAGTTTGTTTTATTCTTTGGCAGCATAACATGGTTGAAGGTTCGAACCGTTCTTCGTATTATTAGTGCTGCAAACGATTTACCAAACCAGCATCGGATGAGGAGTCATCCTGCAGATCGGTAGGAACTTTTGATTAACTCCCCTTTTGCTTTCAGAAAAGCCCTTTTGAATGTGTCGACAAATCTTTCAATCTGGCCTTTGAACAGTAGTGATATGGGATGTACAGACATAATCAATAGCTCTTTGTCTTCAGCATTCCTTGAACTCCGACGAACGGAACTGTGTTCCGCTGTCTCGCACTGGAGTTTCTGAGAAACCATGCATCGTGAAGATGCGGCCAAGAGTGCTGATAGTGGCAGTACAAATATGACCTCCGAGTTTGTGTACAAACAATGCCATTGATAGGATTAACAAAATCAACAAGCACTCTACTTGATGGTGTCTTTATTGGAGACCAAAGCTTCTAGTAGCATTTTAACATTTGAGGCAGGCTTTTGTAATAAGTTCTATTTCTTCAACAAGAAGTGTCTGTGATCTGTCAGAAGGGTAAGATAACGACTATAGATAAATGTGTGGAACTCCATCACCGCATGGACAATGGCAAGTGTTTCTTTCTCAATTAGCCCATAGTTCTCTTCTGCTAGTGTTGGGGAACGGGAAACATGGGCCACAGCCTCCTCTGAACCATTTGAAAGAACAAATTTGAATTATAATGAGTCAGAAATATATCTGATTACTACATGTATTACAGCCTCTGAAACCCTCTTTGATAGTTAACAGGCCAGTACCAGGCTGTGTCTTTCTGGAGGAGGCGATTCAATAATCCACGAACTTCATGCAAGGAAGATAGAAAACTGCTATAGTAACTAATTAATCCCATGAATAAACGAAGAGTTTGGACATCGGTTGGAGATGGCTTTTTCACAATAGCTCGAATTTGTTCCGAGTTAAAAACGAAGCCAAGATATTGTTCAGATTTCAAGAAGACCTCACACTTCTCTAGCTTCAGATGCAAATCGTAATCGGCAATGCATCCAAGCAGTTATTCAATTATTTCTCTCTTCGTCCAATTACTATAATATCTTTCAAATATGCAAATGTGTCCTTTAGTTCACCAGTCATATTGTTCGTTATGTGGGTGTTAACAGTCAGGTATTCACGACATTCTGGTTCTATCTCGTCTTGCAGATATGCCTCTGATAAATCTGACTTGGCAAAGCAAGTGCCACCGCTGAGAATTGCAAATACATCTATAGCAGCGGACAGAGGTTGGCGATTATGTTCAAGAGCTGCATTCAGACCAGTGAAAAAATCGACACATAAACGAATGCTATTATCCTGTTTTCATACAAGAACAAGTGATGTGGCTCATTTTGAGTAAGGTACCGATCATAGGACACTAATCTTTTTATGATGCGATAACTCTTCATCGACACTTTTTATAGTAGAGAAGGGAACCGGCGCTTCGAATAGGAAACTAGTTTCGTATTTTCTTTCAGGTACAGATTTGCTTTCGTTTTCGAACATCGATCTAGGCTATCTCTGAAAACTGGAAAAAAATCTTTTGAATACGTGTTATCCACCTTCAGTCGTTTCAATATTAATATATACGTTTTCTTGCTTTCAAGGACTAAAAACATGCTGACCAAGACATTGGTCAAAGGTTCGATATTCATCAAAGGAAATCTTTTGATCCGATTAGTACTGGTCAAAAGAGGGAATGCGGAATTTGACCTTTCTATTCTGGAGAGAAACCAAAACTCTATTTCTCATTCTTCGTGAGTGATAAAAATGTGCACCAATCTCGGTGTGATAAGTTGTTTACGTGTTGTTTTTAACTAAAAGTGAAGATTGTGTTCTAGAAAATCTTTCTTAGTTCAAGTTTTGTGCAACAGATCACCTATTTCCACCAGGAATAGATGTATTCATTTATTCTTCTGACTCATTAATTTGGAACGCGTAATCTAGCAGTCATGCAATGAGGGCGGGCGAGCGGGGGAGAGTTAGCTATCTTAGGATTTATTTCTAGTAGCAGAAAGTTCTGTATATATTTCGGAGATATTTTCATTGCCAAGCATGGGATATATTAACATTTGATTGAAACTGCTACCTATCTGTTTAGTACAAGGAATGTATATTCATCAAGAAAATTAGTCGTAGAACAACTGAGACAGTCTTATTACAAGTGATCTTTATAGTAGCTATGTAAGCTGAGATTGAGTCGAGTTCTTCCAGATAGATGTTTCTAAATATAGGAACCTATGAAAAATAAAGAAAAATTGTGATTTCAACTTGATTCTTGCTCCTCCAGGCTGGATACGCATGGTGGAATATGAAATTCTGCACTTTGAATGAACTATAGCGAGTCCTGCTATGTTAACATTATCATAGTTAATTTATATACTGGATGTTCTTGGTTATTAAAATCAGGATGGCACTACCAACTACTCTATCATCAAAAAGTCAATAAAATCAGTTCTTAACAGATAAAAAATCACTGAGCACCTTTGGAATGTCATGATATGAACCTATGAAATACTCCCATTAAATAAAAAGTGGGCCATTCAATTCAAGCGAAGCAAGATTTCTTAATTTTCTGACATTATCCTCTACTTCAACTCGATCCCTCACAATATTTTTTGGATATCTTCCACTCTTCCTTTTGTTTGACTTTTCTTCTGTTTTCCTTTGGTTTAAGTATAAATTTATTTGGGTAAAATATGAAAATTTATCTTAATCTACCCAAATTCTAGGTATAATAGGAGACAGCAACCGTAATCTGGGGATGTGTACTTTTCTCTTAAGCTATAATTGCCTCCTTACCGTTAATGTGCTAATATGTAGATAGAACAGATTTAACCTCCAAGTCAATTTCGAAAAATCTCTGCAGTTATTTGCCTGCGTAATTTTTTTCATTTTTGGAAACAACTGAAGTCGATTGACAATACTTCTACAATACTTGCGCACACTGACTCATAGGTCTCTCTATGAGCTGCGCGTCTCTTAACTCATATCTCTATCCATATTGTCAGTGGTTCATCAACTAACAAAGAACGAGAAAATTGTCAACCACCTTATCGGCCTCATTTCGCCTATTCCTACAGTCCGAGTTATCCTTGTTCAATTGATCAGCCTTTCTCAAAAATACCCGAATATAAAAATTGTAATATACTTCGATGTTTCCTGGTCGAATTTACTGAAGTTGGAAGACTTTCGATAGGCTGCTTCGTCTTCACTTTTATTTCTACTAACAATAAGCCCTACAGACAATTTGAAAGGGAACGGATTGCTGAATGGGTATCAACATGCTCATTTTCGCAATCGAATTTCTAGGTCACATCACACACTTTTTCTTGATTGAAAAAATTCGTTAAATTATCCTGAAGGTGCGATAAAACGGTAATTTTCTTCGTTCGCTAATTCATTGTAATACGCATACCAGCAATTTTTTATCTTACGATAAAAATAAACGGAGTAAATTTTCCCAAATAATGATATGAACATAAAATGTGCGTTAAATTAAATTGTACCATTTTATAATTAACTAATCACCTTACTTTACAGCAAACATATAACCATTACTATGCAAGTTATAAAACTTCCTTATTTTATTTTTTTCTTATTGTTTTTCGTTTTATTAGTCTCTTTACTGATCGGATAATTTGTAGTTAATTAAAACAAAAAGAACTTCTCTATAACATGATTGTATTAATTCTTTATATAATTATTTGTTTATGTTAGATTTTTAATTGAGCAGATGATTATAAATTTATGACTAGCTGTTGAAACCAAGAACTTTTGTTTATCATAGCCGTGAGTACGTTTTTATATGAATTGCAATAGTTAATAAACTCTGAGAAAGGAAAAAATAACGAATGCGCATTATTGTGTCCTCGTTATGAATCAAATACCCAACTCAAACAATGTATTATTTAAAAAATTTTTGGCCTTAAACACCAACCAGATTCTATTGAAGATGTCGTGGAAGTTCAATTATTCCCTTTTTTGAAGCGCTTTCAGTTTGCATACTAATCATTGTTTCTTCTAACTATAATAACCATTGCAAATTTTTTGGGTTTCATGATATAATCCTGTTGGATAAAAGTATTCATTTTTATACAGGAAAAACTAATTTTACAACTTACTTTTAATTATTCTTAAAATTTATATTTGTTAAAACGTGCTAAATTGCAGAATCGCAGAATTACATAATTTTGGAATGCAGCCTACCATTATTGAAATCGGACATCTGTGGCTATTTTGGGAGGCTTATAAGGCTATAACAGATCTATTATGCAATGTGTTAAAATAATAATTAATGAAGAATGAGTTCACTCGTATTATGCTGTCAAAGACATGAATTGCGCAAAGAGAAATACAGCTCACATTAGTTAATTAATTAATGGGCACATTAAGTAAAGAAGTCTGAAAAAACTTGATTGCTTTCCTGAATTTTGATTTCTTTCCCAAGTATTAATCGTAATATTTCGTCCAAAAGATCGCATTCATAAAGGAATTTTTGGGATTCCCATTTTCTTTTCACCTTGTGTTCCCGAGAACTGTCTTAAGTTCTGAAGGAATATAAGAGATCTTACAACTCGTAAAAAAATTTCAGAAGATCAGTTGTCCAGCTGATTTCTTTATTACAAGCTTGGTCTATCCGACAGGAATTTATTTAAGGTAATAGAGTTAAAAAAGCATTCGAGTGTTAGTTTGCAATGCTACTGAAATTCTAAAATTATGATTAAATTGTTTTCTAATCGCTTTATAATGCAAAGTATGCTTGTGTAAATATTCAGACGTTCCTCAAACCAATTTGCATTGATTGAAATATTTGATAATTTATTTTTGGTTTCTACTACAATGTCGACCGGGACAACACAGAAGAAATAGATAAAATACGAGTTATCAAATGAGTAAACAGAATAGGAGCAATATGTTAGGTCGCTCACGCCACTAGATCCATCTCAATTTATTTATAAACAAATAAGGATTTACATACAAACGTTTCCTCATTAGAAGTCAATCATGTTACGTCGTCGATGTCCGCATTTGAGCAGGTATCTATGTGCAAACGCCCACACAGCCCGGTTATGAATCGAGATCCTATCATTTCTGACCGCCAGATGTTAAGTTACATCCGCTGTCTCTAACAGTTTTGTTAATTCCGAGCAACAGTTAAATAATTTTTTAATGATTAAAAATTGAAAGAAATGCTTTATTTCAATAGTTAACTAATTCCTTAAATAGTTAAATAACAAGATGTTTACATTAGATTAGCAGTTAAAATGTGATTTTTTGAAACTCAATGTGCAACTATCAGAACTTTAACTTTAAAAGAATGATTTATATGCACCAGTGGGTGAATGGAGCCTCTGCTTGACGAGTATTGAAGGAAGAATGCGTTGGCACACGTGAAGTCGTCATTACACATACAAAGGCGGTCAGTTTGCATAGGTGTTTGAGTCATCCCAAATGTATTTTAGGGAGTGTGTGAGTACTTTTAAGGAAAAGGGAGTCACTCCGGCCTCATCTTCTTTCCATCACGTTAGATTTTAGTTAGTCCTTTCAAACAAAAGGTAGCGTCTAGGAAATTTTTTGGACATGAGATACATATCTTTCAAAATAATATTTACCGAGGGGAGAATAAAGGCAACTCTTGGATTTCAGTCTAGAAAATTAGGATTCCACGTTACCACAGGCGGTATTCGAACCTCTTTTTACTTAAAAGTGTTGTTCCCTAAAACTATTGAGCGTTTGGTTGAACCTTATTTGTCACGAAAACCGGATGAGCTCACTCTGCTCGTTGTTGCTACGTTTAGTAATGCAAAAAGCCTTTACAAATTCTAATCAGGGAATCGTATCTAAACAAGCAAATAGCATACTAATCCAGAAAGGGATGAAACGGGGAATCAAATAGGACTATCTGATGGAGACAAGTTGTTCAAAGTCTCCCGGGAGCATTAAATTTTTCCCCTTTCTAATAAGATTATCATTATAGCCATATTAGCTTCCAAAATAGCAACAAATTCCCCAATTACAATAATAGCACGGCATTAAGCAAATTTCCGAAATTTAGTTGGAACTGGACAATGCATCGACCATGTAATTTAGAAAATTTTAACAAATATGCAAGTTTTATGAACAATTTATAATAAATTGTTAGTATAAATATTCTCGGATTAAAACTATTCATTCTATCCAACAACTTCTGATGAAAGTTATTTATCCGTACATTTGAGCGTTTTATCAACCGAAAATCTGAAGTGTCCGGAATAACGATCTGGCCGACTATTGCGTTGGATCTCCGAAGTTTCGGTCTGGAAGTTAAAGCTGAATACCGAGAACGGAATTTTTGCAATAGGACATCCAGATTTGAACACTTAGATTAAGAATCTCTTCCTCTGTCTCCTCCCCTTGTGACACGGGAAGTTATCTTTTCACATTGTCAACACGTTGCCCATCCAGATCATTGGGATTAGGTGGAAAGTGTATATAGTCGCAAAAATAATTCTCGAATTGAGCAGAAGAAAGCTGGGTGACATTCCTGGACACAATAGTTTCTGATACGCACTGATTGGTGAATGCCTTACTGAAGCAGTTAATGACGGTATCAGTTATAGCAGACACAATAGGCATAACCTCAAGCCACTCCGAATACCAATCAAAGAGGATTAGATAGAAGATTTCTCGGAAAATTCTAGTAATACTGAAATCAATGTGAGACCAAGGAACATCGGTTTAAGAGCCCATAAGATCTTGATGATAAGGAGATGCAGTCTCACCTGCATTTTATGTAACCAATTTTGACACTGTTCCACTTGCGAGAGAAATAGGTTTAGGAAGAGTAATTTCTTCGGGTTCTTTGCATTTATCATCTACCAGCGCCGACCAATTAGAACGGCAAATGAGTATGGGTTTAGCTCGAATGTGATTTTATTGACCAAGGCACTTTGGGGACTTGATCATGGTAGACGACTTAGGATTTCTAGGGAGGCCAAAAGTAAAATAACCTTCCTTATGTCCATTTGGGTGGCATATTTGATTTGTCTGGTAATCAAGCAGTTACAGTTCATTTTACAATATCAAAATAATTCAAATATCGATTTTCATACGTCGTTCTGTGGACTTCTTCACAAGTCCATGTCAACCATACTTGGAGCTTGGTGGTTTGGTTTAATCGAATGGTTTCTCTTATCACAATAATTAGAATATGTCCCCTTATAGTAATCTCTCTAATTCATACTTTCAATAAGATTTAGAGACAACAGTTCACCAGGTTTTAGTCTTACTGCCGTGATTTAAAAGTTGATTAATTTATTAAAATTCAATGATCTAAAACTGAACAAAGTAATAAGCTCCTTAATATTCAAATTAAACATTTTCAAATAAGCTTTAAAAATTGTAATTCTCAGATTTTTTGACACGAAATCAAATGAATAGTTTTGCCGTCACTTAAACTTTAAAAAAAAATTCTAACTCAAATAAAATATCAGACGGATTCTTCTACTTCGACGTCGTCGGATACTGCGTATTCGTCAAATCTTTCCGCTTATCGTCTATCTATGGTTGTATCAGGTCCACCTAAACTGAGCAAACTCTTCTCTGCAAATCCAGCAAAAGTGATTACTGTTTTAAATCACACTACTGTCTTGACTAAGGAGGATGACAAAAAATTGGATGAAGACATTAGAAATCGACTGCAGCTATTACGTCACGCTCAGAAGTGTAATTGGAAAATTTGCCCATATGGTCGCTGTTATTGATGGAAAGAGAGTGCAACTACATACTCAAAAGTGTCCTGAGAAAAGAGGTTTTAGAGAACCGCTTTGTAAATCAACAAAACGAATTATATCCCACTGGGTAAATTGTACCTGTCCTAAGTGTACTGTTTGTGTGCTCTTAAGAAAATATTGAAAACTATTCACTTTATTCATAAATTAATTTTATAAAAACATTAATTTTATTTAAGCATTTCGGTTTGTGAGACATGAACATAGAGGTCAATATTCTAAGCCAGAGAATCAATCCACACCGATATATTTCCGGTGATGTGCGGGGCTGAATACAGCGGTATATTCTGATGAGTAAGAACGATAGTAGAATTATTTTCTTCTCAACATAAAAGATTAGGGTTTCCATAAAGGCTTTCTGAAGTATATTAATAATTTATAATATTTGGTATAAAACGGGCCTTTGGTTTAATCTATAGTAAGAAGAATATGAACTTGGCCTAAACCCTTCATATTGCCACCAAGAATATGAGGGCAGAAACAGTTTCTTAATAAGTTATCGATACAGTTAAATGAAAATTAACGTTAAAAAAGTGCATTGTTCTCTGAGGAAATTAAAAAGCACGGAATTACTTAGATTTCCCGATATTATTGCTGAAATTCGACACTTTTTCGATACTAATTAATTAATTCGATATTTCTGCCATTTTCTTTTTCCTTTTCTTATCCCAAGCATTAGATTTAATCTTCATACATACGTAATTATATTATGATATGACATTCCATTTCGGGAAGTATATTCCATTCAGATCAGTAGAGTTCATTCAGTTTTATTTGAATCTCAATCACATTTATAAACATTAATACTGTTCGATATACTCTTCTCAATATTTTTCAACAAAAGTTTGAAAAGTTAGAACATTGCAGAATTTTACACTAATAACATGCACCACTAACTATTAAACCTTCAATATAATGCGCTGTTATTAATTTAGAGATTGTGTACCATGAGTGTGAAGATGTACGTAAATAGGCTGTTACCCCTTAGATAACAATTATGCAACAAAGTTTCCAACCTCTATACCTCAATATCACCTTCAATCCACGACCGGTCAGAGTAGTTTGTCAACACATTTAAAAGGGTCCTGCTGAAGGTAAAATAGGGAGGGAGCGACCGAGGACGACTCATTCGATGCTGGATGGAAAATTGGCTCCGGAACTGTATATGGGAATAACGGTCCAAATCGCGCTATGATCATGAGGAACAAGGCTAATGAACAAGTGAAAAGCCATAAAAGAAGTGTGCTATATGTCAGTGTTCTCGTGTTTGGTCGTGATTTCCAAACAGGTCACTTAAGGACGACTGCGGACAGACGGCAGAGAAGTCATCTACAAAATCCGGGTGAATGATGCATTCTGGATCCAGAATAGAAACCAGCTGAGGCAGCGCACTGCGGGAACTGAATCAAAACTAACATTAGACCCCGCTTCGCTTATTATTGTGCGATTTCCTACTCAAAGAACCCAAATAACATAAACTACAATCACCACATCAGTCCTCCGAATGTTTAGAATGCCTAATGTACAATATACAATAACTATTTTTAATATTAAATTTAAATAATTAAATAGACCCGGAAAAGATAAGGTCTACTCTCATTAAACTTAAAAACTATGCAGTCCATTTCGTGGAAAAGAATCAACATCTCAAACAGCAAACCTTCAATTATCCCTCAAGAAAATTACCAACCTTTGCTATTTGGAATATGCCAGTAAAGAGAAGCCTAGAAAAGTATTTTTTCGTTTTTAATGATCAATCTAGTTCAAAGGAAATGAAACCTCGCAGTCCATAGGTAAGAAAAATTCGTTTATTCGCCATTATATTCTTTAAACAGCAGGCCGCATTTTTTTGCGTTCTACAAGACATTCCTGCTTGAATTGGGGCAGGCAATCCAGGGCACCGTGTGGCGAATCCTTATGTACAAGAAGAAAACCCTGAACCTGAGCAGCACTGACAAGATCTGGACCCAAAGAAGAAGCAAAAGTGGAAGCCAAGGGGTGTTGAGGGATAGTAGATCCCTTTTCTTCAATCTTTTGAGGATAGAATCTGGAAAACATTCGACGGAGTTGATCTTCCGTGCAGAGACCTATTTCTGCTTTGAAGTCAACTCGACCCGGTCTTACCAAAGCAGGATCCAATCTATGAGGAAGCATATTTATTTGAAAAGCTAAATAAGTTCCGAATGGAAGGACATTATAGAAAAAATGTGTAAGTAAGAAATAGAAGGGCAAAGACTTATATGGGCTAGACAAATCATTATTAGAATAAAGGAATTTCTGGCAGCTTTAGTCAAACGACAAAGGCCAGCCCAGTTAAAATCCCCATTGCTGGAAAATAATTAAAATCCTTTAGACGTTATTGTCAATCCACAGCTCAAGGGATTAGGGAGGAAAAACTTTTTCAACCGGTACTGCAGAAAGTTCGAATGGTTAATCAAAATCAACATTGTAGAAGAATAAAGACATAGTATCCATAATTTAAGCTAAATAACAACTTCTTAGGAATGTCAAATTTCTCAGAACATCCCATTCCGTAATATCAGTGACTACATATTGACAATCTGTAAACAGGATTGCTATTATGTTAAGTTTGTAACCGATAGCATGAACATTAAGTGTAAGCTACCAGACACGTTGGCACTGAAGAATTAGAACTTAGCTAAGCTAGCAGTCATACCAGCCCAACACAGAAGCACGCACATCACCACGCTGATGAAATGAGCGCAGGGCGTGGACCAATACGTGGATCATTGACTAGAACATCAGATACGTAATGATATGGCACTACTGAATGGCCTAACCATAAAGAAAAAGGGTGGAAAGACTGATACGAAGCTCTGCTAACTTAACATATTTAGTTATCTCATCTCTGGTAGGTTAAACTATAAGCTGCTGAAGTGAGGTGGAGTGACAAGACCGACCCTTCCTGAAAAAAAACTGGTCAAAAATCACTGAACATCGTAGACAAACATTTACTTCAATCCATGGACGGATCATACACTTTCAGTTTTGGAATTGCCGACGCTATTACAGATAATATTCAGTTAATACTTCATGCTGCTAGGTAGGTGATTGTGGCCAAGCTGAAGAGATTGTCTCCTCATCTTTGTAATTCTTATGCCTTCTGGTCTACATCTCTACCTTTCACATATCCTGTAGACTTCATCCCATTTCATATTAACTCGTCCTGTTAAAAATCTTTTTAAACCATGCTTCCTATAAAAGCATATTCCTGTTAATCTGCGGGTATATAGTTGGCCTAATCTCCGGTTCACTTATCAAAGTTTATTAGAGCATGACAGGAGCGGATATTGCTCAAGTTACTGGGAAATCATAAAGATAATAATTTCCAAGCCCATTAAAGAATACGCTTTCTAACGCTTATCTTGAGTAGATAGTGGTGCCATGGAGCCTCCTTGGTGAGACTCGAATTCTATCATTTTCTATATTAGTGCGGTTAGCCATTCTACTCACTAGATTTGAGCTGGTTGGGATCGAACCCTAACCTCTGACTCAGTAGATGTGAACGTGACCATTGTGCCACCGACTTACTCACTGAAAGTCATTACCAATTGTATTTAAGATATTATTCTGGTGATTGGCAAATATTCCCACCCCTTCATAGACTTTCATACCCAATTTGCAGGCACCATATAACCGCGTTCTTTGCAAACAGAGGTGTTGGTCGAATTCATCCCCAGTCCCCTATTTCAAACACCAATCTCATCTTCCCTCCCGGGTAAGGAAGGGTACCTAAGTTACCGATAACAAGGACTATCTCATATTCGATATCTACTATTCATTTTGCATAAGATTACTTAGCAAAACATTACGACTATAGACCAAGTAGATTAATTTTAGCCATCATATCAGTTCCTTGACGTGTGGTTTGTTTGAAAGATGGCCAAAAAACCTTAATCACCGTCCTAGACAGCAAGTTGCAAGGAGACGCTTTCTAACATTCATCTCGGACAGAGGAGTATTAATCAAAATTATCGCTGAAGAGGGATTTGCATTCCATTTCCCCCTTCTTGACAAGTTTTAAGAAGTACGATGTTCCCACTGATTGTGCCGAGGATTTTATAAACATTACGATAACTATATTTAAAAAAGATTAACTCACCGATTAATGTAATTGGTAGTCATAAAGAGGATACGACCCTCAGTTGAGGCAACACCATCCAAAGCGTTGAGCAAACCGCTCATAGTTAGACCTGGCATTCCCTCGTAGGCCCGACCATCTACAGGGAGAGATTAGATTAGATTAGACAGATGCAAACGGGAAGTGACTAAGGCGAAAAAGAGATAGATTTCTGCCTAAGCCAATTTTAGAACTAAGTAGGACAAAATTTAAACAGTCATATGTTATGACGCCAACGGTAAAAAAATAAATCGAGGCCAGAGAGCCTATGCACCGTCATGGGTTGAGCAATTCACATCCTGAGTGATTTTGCAGGAGCCCAAGAGCTTAATCATTATGCCATTGCATTCCACCCAATTATAACTACTCAATTGCCCTTTATAAAGCTACATACTACTTAGACCTCGGAGAGAAAACCTTCAGCTTAAACGACCGTTTTCTATTAAAATAAATTTACTTATAAGGGATTGGATATGAAAAATGATTGTCTGCCTGGATGGCCAATTCACAGGTGGCCTTACGTATCCAGATGTAAGCAGAGGAATTTGACAATCGATAATCCTTTGAACGGGAGATGAAGCCCGTGAGTTGCCCTAAAATATTCGATTAGGCTTCCTAATACAACCCGAATATAGTCTAAACAAATTCATAATCGGTGCAGACAGTGGACTGACCTTCAGCAAATCCAAAAATATGGTCTTAACTGTAAGAAACCATCCAGTTGAGTTTTTTAGACAGTAATTAAGTCTGAGGAGTTGCAAACACGGGAAATTGCCATATCTTGCGAGAGCGGTCATTAACACATTTGGACCTAGCTTCTCGTTCAGAGCCAGAGTTTTAATGAAGAAGTGACCGGGAATATATTTAGATACTGTTCTTTATTTGCTTTATTAAACTGATTACAGAAGTCAAATCACCACCGTGACATTTTCAAACCGATTGGTGATGACAAGCAACATCCTAAGCACAATCTCGAAATGTTCCTATCACTTTCGTTGACTCAATTGCAGATTAGAACTGTATATCTGTAGGTTGTCCAGGCTCTATAGGAAATGCGGTCTAAATAAGCACTTACCAGAGACCATCTCGTAGATAAGATCAAAAAGGTCCACAAGAGTATAAAAGTTTGACAAAGAAGCATCAAATGATACGACGACATCCAGAACCTTACACCTTGCTACGAAGCCACTATCCTCTAGAACAGCATGGGACCATAGAGGTGAATACATATAGAGTTCAAGCTTCCCACTGATGCAAACAAGTATGTCCACAATGGCTGACGATTTTGCTAGCTTAGTCTACTTTCAATTGGTCAGTGTTTATGCCTAATATATGCTTTGTTCTGTCGCCTCTAAAACCAAGCTATTTACAACACAGAACTCTTTTGAAAACATTAGCCTGAGGATTTAAGAGTAAGTCAATTTCACGCTGGATAATCCGTGCAAAATAAAACCGGATCAGATATAATCTGGAGTCTTCAAACCAATAAAGTTAAATCTTAGGGGCACAAAAAATCCGATAACATACCTCACTTTCAAAGGATAAAAAAGTAACATTAGAGTTAGGTGAAAATTTATGCAAAAAAAAATTGCCTTAAAGTGCAGATTTAGGACTTTCCTACATCCAGTTCAGAGGATCCGAAGTCAATCTACCTTTCTTTAAAATAAAAGATGAAACTGAAATTGATGTGCAACTTTCAAACTGCAAATGCCGATAACAGTTAAGAGCGGTCAACTTGATTCTTTGATAATCGATATACCCAGTCACTGCACTTGATGATTATAGGTAGATACTCATTTAATAATAATAATTGTCAAGTTCCTATAGAAATGCGTTTTCCAATGCCTATCTTAGGTAGAGGTAGTATTATAAAGGCCTACTTGAAGAGAACCCTAAATTCAGTCGGACTTAACCTTCGGTAAGCAGGAGGCTATTCAGTCCACAGGATACAGACCAAAGGGCTTCGAACCTATGGCCCCTGCCTTCTTCAACGAACATGCTAAACGCTGCGTCTGTATACTCGTTGATCAATAAAAAGGGATGACTTTTCGAATACCATTCCACTACCCCATTTGTGTAAATGATTTGATTTAAATAGCAAGTTTGGTTCGCACAAGACCATTCATCATAACAAATACGATCATAGAAGATTTAATGAACCAGATAACTTACAGCGTTGGCCCATATCATCATTTTCCTCTCTACTGTGTAAAGCAGCATCTATATCTTCGAGTAATATAACAGACTGCAAGGGCGCATGGGTGAGAAGATGATCCAACCGATCAGCTGACATGCCCACTTCACTGAGATTAAGCACACAGATATTATACTCCAAGTGACCTTTGATAGTGAATTATCAATAAAAAATATGAAGCCCCGTAACCAACCAGCAAGAGCCGTTATAAAGCTGCTTTTACCACAACCCGGTGGACCGTAAAGTAAATAGCCCCGTCGATAAGGGATGCCTCGAGCAGAGTACCAAGCGGAACTGCCTATAATTCAATCAGAATATAAGGTCACTTAAGCTCACTTATAAATTCTTTGATATCTGCAGTAACTGATTCAGCAATGCCTTCACCTAGAACAACGGAATTCAGAGGCCGTCTGGGCCTAGGGTAACCGAACTGACGCCACTCTGCTCCAAAAGCTTTATAAATAATAGTCCAGCCTTCATCTTTTAAAATAGCAGCTTGTCTAGCTTCCTCAAGAATGTCTGTGAAAATTTTAGTATCGAAACCAAGTGTTGTGAGCGTTACACTTTCAAAAGGCGCTACGGACGCTCCTTGAAGTGATTGTTGGGATCTCACACGTTCAACACGTAAGATTCGACCTTGATGAAAGATATAATGAACACCAGTACTGGGAATGAAATCAAAAGCTGCTTTAATTCGACCCGCTTCCGTACGAACAACATTAGTTTCAACACTTAAATGCTGCCCAGCACCTCTTTGGAACCTGCCACCCTGTGAAGAGCGAGCCCGCTTTGAAAGCCAATGCATAACCCATTGATAGGAGGTATCGTGACTTGCAATTTCCATGGTTAAAGTTAGATTTCGTCGTAGAACTACAGAAGCAATTTGGCCACATCGACGCAGTAATGCAACACCCATTCCAACACCAAAGAGTCCAGCACCAGCACTAAAGTATGGATTATCATTGAGAATGCTACGTGCAAATTCGTTTGCAATATCCATCTATTTTACAAACAAAAGAAAAAAATCAAAACAGACAAAGAGCAAAAATCCACGTGCAATACATCCAATAAAAACAGCAACTTTTCTAGCCAATAAGAAAGACGTGCGTAGAAATGTGTGAGAGAGGAAAACATAAGATAATAAATAATTATAAATTCAAATATCCAGGAATGGGACTTTGTGAAAAAATTTTAAGATTAGATGTTGTTTTTTAAATATTATTTACGGATGTTTTCTAGCTCTAGAATAATTAATTGAAAAAATTTTGCAATAAATATAACATAAAAAATTATTTTTCTTAAAAACTGAATTAGTTGTGTGCTAAATTTACAATATAATTTTATCCTATTGAATAACTTTTAATGAACTAAGCTCCAAGCTTCCGCCATAGTGGCTGGCAAGTCAGTTACCAATTTGGTGGGTTTGTTGCTGTTTTGCCGCATTTGAACATATTTTTATTTTTGTGTCCTAATACAGGAATAAACCTGTTCAAAATAGAAGTTAATGTAATTTTAGATCTAAGTCAATTAGTTTGGTTTTACTAATGGGGTTATTCCCAAACTTGTAAGACGCTGAAATATTAGTTATGTTGTGTTGTTTCTCTCAGATATACATGTGAGATGGATAATGTAACGGTTTTTGAGATGGCTCTAACGGGCCTCACGAAAAAGGACGCGGGCGAACCCAAACCATCACCGCCGGTAGATGAAACCAAAAAAGGTGAGGATATGGGCTGGCTACTGGATGAGGCGATGCAAGCAGCTCGTGTCAAACCAGAAGAAATGTCATCTGACAGAACCGCAGTTGTTCTTCCCTCTGCTAATCCATCGCCTGCAGCCCCAGCTGCTCAGACTGTGTCTGTTTCTGGAACTACTCAGATTCAAAGAGTCAATACCACTCTTGCAAACTCTATTCTTCGGAATATTCCCCCCGTTGTCACGACTAAACCCGGAATACGATTTATTCGAGCAAGTGATATAAATCAGGTCAGGCCTCCCGGCCGTTTAGCATCAGTCTCGAGTTATGCAAACGTGCACACTCAACTTGTGAATTCTCGTTTCCCTCCACAGTATCCCCGTGAATTCTTCCAATCAGAGGTGAGTAATAATCTGGGCTCTCGTTATTATGTTCGATTTTTTCTAATTAGCCGCTATTCTTTTTCAGGTCGAAGAGGACTTTGAAGAGGAAGATACCACCGATTTAACTCAAGCAGAAACTTATGCTGATTACGTACCAGCTAAACGTGAGTTTTAATGAGTTCGTTTATTTATCGCACATGTTAGTTCTCGCCTATCTATCTAGACTGATTAGCGAGTCTACTTTGTGCTAAATAAACTGACTTCTTCAGGGCCGGTTAGTGACCAGAGTTTTTATTTCAACTTATCGGTAGTTTTAATGTCATACATATGTCGCACAATTTACACATTATATCGATTACTTATAATTTTACTTAAATTTTTTTGTATTTCAGTTAACTTGGGTCATCGGCATCCAGATGCTGTGGTTGAGTCCAGTACTTTATCTGGAGTTGACCCTCCCGAAATTAACTATCACCTAAGTCTCCCAAGGGAAGTAATCGATAACGGTTCGCTCTCTTCGGCCCAATTAGAGGCTGTGGTTTACGCATGCCAACGACACAAGACCACGTTACCGAATGGACAACGCGCCGGTTTTCTAATAGGTAAAATTGCGATTTCTCGTGCATTCGATTGTGAAATATACGATTTTTGCTGGCTTTTTATTATAAACCTTCCGTTACATATGTCTTTTTCCGCTTGGGACTATGGGATAAGAGAGGTACTCATAAGGGTGAATATAGATTCGTATAAGGTCCTTTAACGGTGCAATTTGCTAAAGCTGAACTTCATTATTTTTCAATTAGGTGATGGTGCTGGTATGGGGAAAGGTAGAGAGATCGCTGCAATCATTTATGAGAACTATTTGCAAGGTAGAAAGAGGGCCGTCTGGCTCTCAGTTTCAAATGATCTGAAGAGAGATGCAGAACGCGATTTATGCGATGTTGGCCATTACAATGTGGTTGTGCATTCCTTAAACAAGGTACGTTGGTCTTCTCCCTATTAACACAAATTTTTGAATTTGTTGAATCCTAATATAATTGCGTATTTTTTAGTTTAAATATGCCAAAATCTCCGGTCGTGTGAACGGGAAGGTAAGGAAAGGCATTATATTCGCCACTTACGCCTCTCTTATCGGCGAGAGTAACGGTAATGTTAAAGCCAAATATAAGAGCCGATTAAACCAACTCGTTCAATGGTGCGGCAAAAATTTCGACGGAGTGGTTAGTATATGTCTTCTCTTTTGAAGATGTATTGCTCATCCCTTCTTTCTTACTCCCATCCTTTCGTTTAGATCGTGTTTGACGAGTGTCATCGGGCCAAAAATCTGACACCAAGTGGATCACAAAAGCCCACGAAAACTGGCCTGACGGTGCTTGAATTACAGAATCGTTTACCTCATGCTCGAATAGTCTACGCTTCTGCAACTGGTGCTACCGAACCCCGAAATATGGCCTACATGACTCGTCTGGGTATTTGGGGACCTGGCACAAAGTTCAAAGATTTTAACTCCTTCATCGATGCTATTGAGAGTATGGGAGTTGGTGGTATGGAACTTGTAGCCATGGATATGAAACTAGGAGGAATGTACATTGCCAGACAATTGAGCTTCAAAGGTGTCAGTTTCCAGATCGATAATGTAGATATCAGCAGTGTAAAAATAAATAATGAATCCTTCGAAACTGTATATAATCAATCATCTGATTTGTGGACCTATTTATGCGAAAAATTCGCTGAAGCTGCTCGTCTCTTGAATGTGGACGATAAGTATCGCAAAACTATGTGGGGTCAATTTTGGTCAGCACATCAACGCTTTTTCAAATACCTTTGTATGTCAGCCAAGGTGGATGCATGTGTCCGTATAGCCAAAAAGGCACTGAGGTCTGGCAAATGTGTTGTTATTGGTCTACAATCAACCGGTGAGGCCAAGACCCTAGAACAAGTGGAAGAGAGTGGACCAGAAATGGGTGAATTCGTATCTACCGCAAAAGGTGTCTTACAATCTCTTGTCGAAAAATACTTCCCTACCCAGTCGAACGTGGAAAACTTCACTCTCCGTGGTGAGAAGCTCTCAGTGGCTGGCGAACGAGCTTCCTCAAGAACCATCTCTCAAGCTGGTAGAGCCGTGGGTAGCGCAAAATCCAGTGGCATAACTCTGGTCGATATATTGGGAGCAAAAAATTTCAACAAAGCTACCCAGGGTCTTTCTCTTAAAGGTCATGATGATGATGATGATGAAGATGATGATAAACCAAGCAATGATTCTAGCTCTGAGGAAGAGGATGGAGACGAAGACGAATCAGTGAGTGGAGATTCGGAACTGAGATCTCGTAATGGTTTTGGTTCTTCGGATGAGTACAATTCTGATCTGGAATTAACAAGTACCAAACGTGGAACTGTTAAGCGGGCTAAAAAACGAGCCAAAAAAGCTGGTGGTGCAGTCAAAAGACGAAAACAAGCTCAAGATAGCGAAAGTGAATGGAGTTCTGAAGAGGATTTCGAGAACATTGACGACATGGTTGATACAATACTTGCTCGTCAGAAGGCTGTTGCTGTTAATTCTCTCTGGGCTGATGATTCAATGCGCTCCGCGAAATCCTCCACGTTTAATGGGAATGCAGATAGCGCTCGAAAACTATGTGATGAAATGCAGGCATCACTGCTAAATAATATTGAAAAAATCGGTAAATATCTTCCTAATTCAACACTGGATGAGTTGATTGCACAGTTAGGTGGTCCTGAATTTGTAGCAGAGATGACAGGAAGGCGTGGTCGCCTTGTGAGGAGAGCAGATGGTTCTGTCTACTATGAGTCTCGAAATGACGGGGAGGGCAGTTTGGAGACTATGAATTTGACAGAAAAGGATTACTTTATGAGGGGTGAAAAGCTGATTGCTATCGTGTCTGAAGCCGCTTCTTCAGGTATCTCCTTGCAGGCTGATCGCCGTGCTGAAAATCAAAGACGACGTGTACATATCACCCTGGAACTCCCTTGGTCCGCCGATCGAGCCATCCAGCAGTTTGGTAGAACTCATCGATCTAATCAAGTTAGTGCGCCAATCTATCATTGTCTGATAACTAATTTAGCTGGTGAGCAGCGTTTCGCGTCAGCTGTAGCGAAACGTTTGGAGTCGTTGGGTGCTCTAACTCATGGCGATCGACGGGCCACTGAAACAAGAGACCTCTCACGCTTTAATATTGATACTGAGTGGGGCAAAAAGGCTCTGGACATGGTTCTTAAAACCTGCATTGATGGGAATGTCGGTATCGTCAGACCTCCCGCTGATTACAAATCTGAAAATCCTTCCTGTGTAAACGAAAAGTTTCTTATGAATCTAGCCCCCTCCCTCCGACCCTACAGTGCTTTCATATTCGATGTTCGAACAGGTCTTCAAAGTGTGGGATTTTCTGGAGAGAGAACACGAGAAAAGGACAAGAGTCATATGAACAAATTCCTTAATCGAATTCTTGGTCTCCATGTGAGTACGCAGAATGCCCTTTTCAAGTACTTTATGGACACTATGAACGAGTTGAGGCATCGGGCAAAATTGAGCAATAAACTCGACCTTGGTATTCTTGATCTTGGTAGCACTGGACAGAACTTGCAAATTGTTGACACGCAGTCCTTTTTTATTCGCTTCCTCTCTGATAATAGCGAAGTGTACCTCCACAAAGTGACTACTCAAAGAGGTTTGTCTTTCGGTGCAGCAATGGATATCTACACACAACATGAAGGCTCTGAAGACGGGTTCTATATGCCAAAGAACGATGCTTCTACAGTGAGGATTCCCGCGCTTGCCTTTTGCATAAAAGAGGAAAATCAGCCTGAAGAGGGAGTTTTTGAGGAGGAGGAGTTGGGCGATGAAAGGAATAGGAGGCGCAAGTTAAAGCGTTTGTATCGGCTCTACAGACCGAATACAGGTATGCAGTCAGAGCCAATGGGGTATGGCAAATTGATTGAACAATTCGAGAAGACGCTTCCTACCGAGTGTGAACCGGACTGGACTAATGTCTACCAACTCTCCGAAACTAAATGCATCCATGCTATCCAGAAGAAACCGTGTCCTCGACGTAGTGTAAGTCGGCATTTCTTTAATGTTACTCTGATATTTTGGTTTGATTGAATCAATTATTTTAATCTCGCCATGGAAGCCTTTCTGAACTAGCAGTTGCACAGAATACCCTTTTGTCAAGGTCATGAGATCATGTGATGTCTTCATAATCACAAATAATTATCATTCGTAAAAATGTTATGGTTTAGACTTAACGTCGGTAACACGAGAGAAGGGAAATGAATATATTGTTCAGATTTTCCTGTCTCTTTTTTTTCATGTAATGGCTCAATTTGAACATTGGAGTCATTGGTTTATTTGTTTATTGAACTTAGTACCACTTTTGTTTGATCGAATCACTATTAAAGCCTGTATTAAGAATGAACATTGATCAAAAGTCAAGTGAAATTTCTCTGTTGCTATATTTGTTTATTTCTAGTTGCAAGGCAAACACGTTTTCACACCTTGCAATTATGGAGAAATTTCCAAAAGGAAAGGTAATTCAATTATAAGGGAGAGTAGGGGCAGTTGGAGAGTTGGAATTAGGAGAGCTCCACTTTATCTGAAACTTAGAATTATCAGGTTTTCTCATTTTGAAATTCAGTCCAATTTGTCCCTTCTCTCCATCCTTATGCGGAAAATCTGATCGACAAGATTCCATCCTTTTGTCAATTATTGTAACATCCGTCTACTGTACAAAAGAGCACGTCAGTTTGTAGATCGTCTCCGGGTTTAGGGTGATCGATTCGCCAGTGTCTTCTCACTTATTTGGAAGAAATCATAGACACCGATGATCCATGCTTAAAAGTTCACCTTTCAGTTGCCGCTGATATTCGACAGTGGGAGGAATTATAGGATTCATTATCCAAGTTCCTCTAACCAACTTTGTGGTGATTTAGGGGTAATAGTTTTGGTATATGGGATTTTAATTGCATTTCGATCAGTATCTCATCTTTTCTGTGAAGTCTTGTCTATAGATTTAGTCTTAACTTTTGTAATTTTGCGGCAAAGTATCCCAAGACGACTTTTCGGCTAGAACTGTGACATTCATTTTTCCTCATCTCTGTAAGCCTAACACCGCCTTCAATAGACCAAGTTTAAAAGATCGCTTGGAATCGGTACTGCTATCCCTAGAGTTGTCGGAGTTGGTGTAAACTGGCTAGATATTTCGCTTAAACTTTACAAATCATTTGTAGAAGTCGCGGGTTGTGGCCCGATGGGCGTTGATTTCGTAACCTCTGACTTGACAAGCGTGCGCGTTGACTACTGAATGTGGGCGTATTTTTCTTCCACCTCATAAATTTTTAAAGATTATTACAAATTTTTCTGATTTGTATCAGTGATTGTTTTATCTGCATTTTAGAAGCTATCGGGTATCTGTGAAAATGGACTACGAGAGCGTACCTATTATGTATTGAGTGGGGCCGTATTGAATGTTTGGCAACACGTGAAACACGCTCTGACAACACTTCCTCATCAATCAGTGTCTATGCAGGTTGTTCGTCTAAAACCAGAGGAAGGCAAGAGGATCGTGGGTCTGCTTATTTCTCAAATTGGTGTAAAACCTGTTCTCGACTGTCTGAAACGTCTTGAATCAAATCCAAATAGTTTAGACTTTGATAGCAAGCCTTCTCCCATGCGCATCGATTCCGCAACAAGCCAAGAGCGTTTGCAAAGTCTTCCATCACGTTCTTCTTTGCCTCTCACTCAAGGTATTAACCATCGAGAATTCTGGAGCTCGAAAAATGCTGCTGCCGCTCTGCATGTTGCTAATTCACGAAGATCTTCTGTTTCTTCCATCGATTCAAATGGTGTTAGAATCGGCAATGCTTCCCCTATTCGACCTTCGTCTTTCATTCCCTCGCCTCGGTCTATTATCTATCGACCAGCCGTTCAAAAACCGACACTGAACCAATCTGCGGTTGTAAATAGCACTGGAGCACCTTCAACAACACGGATGGTGCGACAAGCTCCTCCACGAGTTGTTACGCATTCACGTCCGCCTCCGACAATTCTTGCCTCACGTGGCAGAAGAATCAATTGGGTCTCCCATGACAATCTTAATGTAAACGGGGTTCTTCAGACCCCATCAACTCCTCAAGTTCGACCTCAACCATTATTACGCTTCACGACTCCTAGTACTTCTCAGCAGACTCAGGTTGTTCCCGTCAGATCGGTTCTAAATTCTGCTCCTCAGCCTACACGGTTGCAAATTCAGTCCGCTAGTGGTGGAAGGGCTGTATCACAACAACCTGCTCAGCAGCAACAGTTGCTCCGATCACAATCCTCTTCATCTCTCATTTCTTCTTCCCCTCGACCTTCAGCAACAAATTCGTCTCAAATCGCTGCTGCGCCTAGACTTCCGGTCAGGATGAAAATTCAGTGGAAGGACTCATAAAGCGAGTGTGTCTAAAGCTCGACGTGTACAGTTATTCCATCTTCATTAGAAGTCTGTATTCTATCTTTGCAATGGACAGTAACCATTTTCCGTCCCTCTTATTTTGTTATACTTAAAAGCAGTAGCGTATGTGTATACACCTCCAATCCAAATCTCAGTTGAAAACAGGTGTGTATGAGGAAGAGGGAAAGAAAACCTGCATTTCCTTTTTCACATCTGCTCAATCTCCTTCCTCACTCCTCCCTTCCCTCGTCTTTCCTTCATCTCACCTTGTTTTGTATCTTCAGCTTCTTTCCAAAAGCCTCCTGTAGGCACTTGGTGATCAAATTAGTCTTTCGTTGTGTGTATACACAAACTCTGAATGTGTTCATGCATACATTTTTTTATATTGCGTTCTTATGGAAAGTGAATACTACTGGAAAATCGACTTCTCCTATATTTCTGATTTGACTTCCTTAGAGTTGGGTGATGATGGAATAAGGGTTTGAATTTCTACTGGTTGTCGGTTCGTTTTTAGTTCATATAATGGCGTCGTTGTAGCCTTAGCTCTTGTACTTCACCGAAGATCAATTGTATCTTGGACTTTGTTACGGATTTGCTGTAGTACTTTGTGCGATTTTAATAGACTGTTAGGGGCTCTCTGACAGGAGGGTCAGGCTGCTGATGTTAGCTTAAGTTGGCACTCTGGTAATACCAGGCTCAGGACGGAGGTGCAGTGGAACCTGAGTTGGCGGCAAACAGCGTAGTTTGTGAATTGTTGAATGAGTCGGCTATGACTGAGCCAGTGAAAGGAATGGGCAGCTATACGAGGTTAAATGGGTAAGCACAGAGAGGCAGCCTCAGTTTAGGAGCGACTAACGTAGAGTATGAGAACTTATTGAGCTCTAATCACTGCAAATTTTACCCCCATACAGGTTAGAAAGAAGACAGAATGTGACATTGATGCTTGTAGTTGAGCGGCACGATGGATGCGTCTCTCCCCTAAATAGTGAGAGGGTATCAGAGTACCGAGTCATTGGTAGATCAGAACGAGAGGCTGTTTAATAGGCGTTAGAAATTTGACTAGGACAAATTGGTAAATTGCAATCCATTAAAAATAATGGTGGCAAATGAGGTGAAATTGCCAGAGAACAGGATGGAAGTAGCCCGTTGGAATGATCGGGATTTCCCCTTTGGCACCCTAGGTGGGATTGAGTGCATTCATGCCTTATTGCCAATGAGTTATGATATCAGTGAAATAATGGAATAGGTCGAGTTCACAGAAATAGACGTGATGGGATTCGACTAACAGTATTAAACTTTCAAACAAAATTTTGTGGATGCTAAAGGGTTACTTAATTATCAGTCCCAGTGTGCGTTGATACGAAATTGAGAGAAACTGGATAAGTCAATAGAACCCTCGCAGAAAACTTATTACTCATCTTTTTAATGGAAAGCTAGTTGTTTAGATAGACAAGTGACTAGGGGTGGTCAACCGTGTCTCAAAAGGAGTTTATTATGTGACTAGACACTGAGAGCCTGCATACCACATCTAGGGCTTCTGCTGTGTCCTAAACTCAAAACATGACCGATATTATTGTAAGGCAAATATGTGCAGTGCTTCCAAAGGACACATCAATCGGATGATCAACAGTGGCTTGAAGGACTTGATCTGTGTTAACAAGTTGTTTTATATAGGACCTGATTTACCGTATATGCATTCAATGTATCAGCGTATGTACGGCAGCGTAGCGGTCACTAGATCGATGCTCGTTAATGCACATCCATTGATGTGAGTAGCCAACCACACTAGTTAACTCTGGTCAGCAAGAGGATGGGAGCATAAGAGTTTCTAATCGAGAGACTCTGAGTCAAGTTCCGTGAACACTCCCAAGGGTCTCGAAAAATTTTCTTATCCGTTTAAATGGTTACCACCTAAGTTATCCTTTATTCCTTTTATAAATATTAGAACACTACTTTTCTTCTAAAAGATTTTCAATTCATTTTAAGTATGGGATATAATAAAGATAAGACCGAATAACACTGCCTGGGAGTTAGAGCGAGCATATTGCAAGACGAATGAACTCATTAGGTTAAATGACTGCTTTTAGTAATATTTAAACAGGGCAGACTTCTGAACTAATGCAGTTCAAGCAGGTAATTTTTTATCAGTGTAAATTTACTTTTTTGAGCTTTTGGGATAAATACTAATGTTGTGCTTAATCTTATTGCTAATTAATGTGATTATGGTAATGGTTTCGCCCATTCAAGTTGTATCGTGAAATATTATGCATATTGCTTAAAATTCATTCAAGATCCTATTAAACAGTTATCAGCTATTAATATTCCCAGTAATGTGTGCAATAAATTTCACTCAGTCTAATGTAATTATCTAACTTTGGTGCTAAAGGTCTCAGGTTCTGTCCCCGGTTCGATACCCAATAGTACATATTGACCAACTTCGCCGATTAAGCGTGAAATATTGCGGACTGCGAGTTTCTCATCAAGGAGGCTTAATAATGTTACTCCTTTGCCTAAGGCGAGTGTTGGAAGTCACTTTCATTATTGTGCTTGGAAGTTATTAGTGCTAAATCAAACATATGGATTGGATGGTCTTGAGCCTTCTTCTGGGGATATTCAAAATTTTTTGTGATCATTTGGCCGAAGTATTGGTTATCTTCCTCGCAGCATTACAGTCAGGTGGGAACTCACGGCATGTTAATTCCCAGGTTATTGTTTTAAAGTGCTTTCAAATATTAATTTCTTTATTCTAATTGCATTCACTTAAATTTTGACAAGTTGAAAGAAAAGAATTTTTTCTTTTAAATTGCGCCGGATTCATACTTAAAGTAAAAAGAGTTTGGCCATCCTCAGGATTTGCTACCGCATAAGGATCTATTAAACGTCGCAATACTGCACACACTCAAAGAGTATCAAATGTCTTATTCAGACCGACAAGGACTATTGAATGAGAATTCCAATCCCTGATACTATTTTAGCTGTAGATATTTCTTCGCGGAAGTCATCCCGTGATTAATTATACACCCCTGATAAGTACACCTTCACGCTGTAACCAAATGTAATTGTGTAAAGCGTGTCTATTGTATCCAGCAGAAAGAAGTATCACCTATAAATATTGCGATCATTGAAGTTGTCCTCCTCTTTTCCAACTAAGCCCCTTAAGTATCCTCCTTCAAATTCACTAGCTTATTTCAGTAGATTTCACTGGCCTTATATTTGTCTACTAGAGAAAAATGCTATCGGTAAGCCCCACAAAGAAGAGAAATAGATTTAGATAAGACTGGATTAAAATTTAGTCTTCATGTTTGTATCTAGTAAAGGTTATGATTCTTTAGTAAGAAAAAAATCACACTATTTTTTTGGCGACTATCAACTATCAACTAGCAGTATTAGTTTAATTACCTTCCTCTAAAGAGAACACGTTTTGGGTCGTATCAACTACTATTGTCAATTGTGATTTTTTTTATCTTCAGGTCAACTTATGGGAGCAATGCAAGCCTAGACAATTTCATTATATAAATTATGTACCTTTGACACCACATTAGACATATAATTCCGTAATAAGGCGTTTGTCATGTAGTTTCATTTATGAAATATCAAATCATTAAACGCATAAAACCATCTATTATAAATAAGCAGAGCCATTACATAAATATATCGAAAGAGGTCAAAAGTACAAAGTGGGGTTAGGTAACCATAACTATCGCAAGGACCATTTAGGTTAACATTAACAAGACAGAGTGGATTGGACACTGCAGTAACTTCTTCCAATATTGTCGGTCGCTTCCCACCTATGAGTACCAATAGATTTTGAATTCATGTTTGTTATGCATAATTCTTACTGGCATTTAAAATTTGCATATAGTGATGCGAAATGTTTCATAGAGCTGCACTTCTATGGTCTAAGATTTTGCTTATGATTTATACTTACACTGCCTTCGACTCAGAATTTCTAGAGTTGGTTAGAATAATAATGTATGCATACCTTGAGTATTGAAAATGCAAATTTCAATTCATAATATTTCCTAAAATTACTTCCTAAGTCAGTTATGAATTTACCACCACCCTCGTTGTCCAGAGTTCAACAGTGCGATCGGGCATCTGCGTTACTGAATGTACACGATGAGCATCGACGTCGTAACAACTGACCTAGCAGTCATTTGCGTTGACCACTGAGAGATTACCGGCACCTCAAAGTAAGTTTTGGTGTCAATTTTACTGGCACAGAACCTCAAAATATATAGCATATTTTAACAATAGGGACAATGATTTTGCTTTTCTCTCTTATACGAGAAATATATTCATAATCGAGCATAATGAGGTCCGAGTGAGTCTGTTGCCGTACTATTAGGAAATTAACCAATGAGTCTCAAGGTCATCTCAGATTGAGCTTCTATTGGCTAAATTACTCCGCATGCTAACACTTGAAAGAGCCGGGTTTACGAGAATAAAAAAGGTCTGAAGTTCTCGTATGAAAAACCATTGCATATAACACTTAATTATTTTATCCTTCTGTAGTATACGAAATGCGGTTTGGATGCTTTTTTGAATACTCGCTTTACCACTTACTAGCAACAATTCCGGACTTAGTATTTCATTTACAATAGCAATTTAAATTTATGGAGCTTGGTATTTTAAACCCTTAAACCTACAGGTTTTCAAAATAATTGCAGGTAAATAGGGCACTTTATTATTTAATATTTCAAGGAAAGGAACAGTTAAAAGTTTTGCCTACTGCGTGTGTTAAGTTACAGGAATAGTTGCTATTTACGGCAGGTATGCATGAGAGATTTAAATTTAGTAGCGAAGGCAGCTCTCATTTCAAATAGACCTTGGAATATATTGATGCCGTGATATTAATTAATAGGGTTCATTTCCTGGAAGTTTTGATGTATTACAATTAGGTTAGCTCCAATCTTCTGATAGTGTCCTAGCTATTAGAAGAAAACGTCTCTGAAATGGTCATCCAGCCATCCAGCCATGATCAATAAAATCTGGACTACGTGAATAGGAAATGGTTTTAAAAAAAGGTGGGGGAAGGTTCTAAAAATACAAACATTGGAACATTAGAACATGAAGAAGACGGCTGTACCCAAGAAGAGATCACATTTTATGCTGACACCGTTTCATAATTCTACGCGTTCTCTTTGCCTTGAATCTTTTTGAATTTCTTTGCTACTCCTTACTTTTAGATGCTTTCCCACAGCGAAAAATTGTACAAAGTGTTTTTGGAAAATTCCCTTTGGTGACCTTCATGATTATACTAGTGTAAGAAACTAACTATTCAAAATATCTTTATCTGTTTGACAGCGCACATACTTGAGTGTGTGGATTGCAAGCATATCGATTCGGAGTGTCACTAAATGGGGTGATGTGCCCACAACCCACTCCCTCCCAAAACCCCCCTTGTATTAGCTATGTCTGGCTGCTGGGTTTATGATGTGCTCAATATAGCCTTTCCAACAAGGAACGCAATGGCTATTCCCTTTTGTTTTGCATGTGCTGTCTACTCCATGTCATAATTTACCATTCAGGGTACTTTTTCTGATATATTATCATTTACATACATAAAGTGTGTCAGTTTGTTATAAATTTGGAAATATGATTGTTATTTTATGTTTCTATAACTGTAACTGTTTCTCAATGCTCATCTTACAGAAAGAGAGTTGATGACCTAGAACTTTTATTCGAAATGTGAGTATCACTTCACCGATCGGCATTAACAAGTGTTATTAGATATTCAAAGCACTGAATGTGCACCGAAGCCGCAATGTAAAAGTTGCCGAGTCAGAACTTGAACTGGAAAGATCTTGGAA
>CAADRB010000014.1:3051639-3062324 GCA_900708905.1 Hymenolepis diminuta | reverse complement strand
GGTGTGATGAAATAATCCTTAAAGCTCTGATAGTTCGTCATAGTTAAAATTCTCTTCCCTCTCGATAGCAAGATGATTTGGATTGATGCTGTAATGTTCTGAAATAACCTTTCCGATCTAACCCTATCCGTTGTATTACTTCATCCTTCTCTCACATGTGTTACCTTTTCTGGTTCCATCCTTCGAAATCTGCTAATTCAAACCAGTTCTCCCAACCGTTGTTGTTACTCTAATGTCCGTGTGTATAAATTTCCCTTCCCTAGATTTTTCCAAAATAGTGAAGTAATTTATGCGATCTCACATTTCAAAATGAAATCTAGTCAATTCGTGTTCTTTCTGACTCCCTGGTCCCTTGCTACTATACTCGATCTACTGCATCCACTACAAATAATAATACCAACACTGTGTTTACTAATGCTACAACTACTACCACGACACAGCCATACAATGATTAAATACCTGTCAACATTATGGTCAAATTCTTGGTTACTAATATAAAGCTAACTCCAATGTTATTAAGACACTTGACACGTACACAGTCTAAAGTACCCAGACTGGTTGGGTACATTATGGCTGTGGCAGCCCAGACCCAAGAGGGGGAGATCTGCAGTTTAAATGAAATTTTCGCTTCACTTCCGAAGACAGATTAGCTTTTCATGCATAACTTTGATGTATAGGATTGATAGGGTACCTGATATGTCATTAATGCAAAGGAAAGTTAGGGACAGATTTTAATAGCAGAATTTTGTAAATTCTGTTCAGAGTATCAAAATATTTTAATCTTCCTCCTATTAACAGAGCATACCAGCGTGCTCATTTTTCAATTAATGATATTATGTGCCTGTTCCTCATTTAATCTATTTTTATATATAGCTTCTTCATGATTAGATTATAGAGGCAGATAAGTAAGTCCTATGAATATATTGTCGAATATACTTGTGAAAACGAAACAAACTTAGTTAGGACGGCGTTGTCAATTGTCAAACCAGAACGATAATAACCCAGCCAAGGTTACATTCCAAAAGCAACGTATGATCACAGCTCTGCTTTAAAATAGAACCAGACAAAAGAATCACTTCATGATTAATATTGTTATGGAAAATTTTCATATGGTTTATTACTTTAATAATATTCTTGCCACTAAACACCAACGTCTATTATGGTAGGAGTTTTTAACTTCCGATTATCATTTTAATGGAGTTTTGTGCCTGGGAATGGATATCATAAGTTACCTTTCAAGTTATATCTTTTTCATTTATGGTGATTTTATTATTACTAGTGTGATTACCCACGACAAGGTAAGGTATACATTTTAGTTATGGGAAAGTGTACTGAGAGAAGGGAAAAGTAAAACAGTTAGTAAGCGGCTAATTTGAAGCAGTCGCTTAGAAATTGAGAAAGGGAATCAAAATATCAAAAGAGTCTTACTCCACTTAAATTTTGAACTTTCGATCAGAGCGCTTTTACTATTAGAGTACGGTTCATTACACCATATCCTAATCCGACAAAATTTCAATTTCAGCATCTCATCTCCAGATTTCTGTGCAACTTCATGTTCGCAACGTCTAGGGGTAATTGAGAAGGTGGTCAAATTGAGGGATTGGTCATGTTATCTTGATAAATATTCTTTCCTTATTTGCTTCCCAAGTATAGTCCACAAATCTCAGAACTTGATAACCACTCGGAATTACCGAATAGAAGGCTTTACTCAAATTAAGACCCATAATTTTGGTATGTTTTAAGGAATATGTAAAATTTATAAATAACTAACAATAAAACAACATATTTAATTTTCCTAAATAAACATCTTTATTCAGCACCTCCCGGCGAAAGCTGTTGATCCACTTTGAACCTTGTAGTAGATACTACAGAAATAAGGCCCTAGTAATCCCCTTAGAAGTTCAAGTAGGTGCACACAAGTACTAGAAGTCTAGCATAGATTGCTCCTAGCATTTGTTAGGCTACGTCCACATTAGTTAGAACACAGGGAATTTAATGAGGAGATAGTTTTACTGAAAATTTTTGGCAATTGTTTGTACAATTAGGACTACGCTGCACGATTATTAATAGCTGGTTGCCTGGGAGACCTCGATAAGCGTGTTCGATAAGCGGTCGATAGCACGACTGCATTTTCCCCTTAGACAGTTTATAGCGCTGTGTACATCACAATCTTTTCCGAGGTCCTCTGAAATGACCGGAGTAATGACCAAGCAGATAATTGCATTGGGTCTTTGGAGTTTCGAGATTCCAAGGCAAAGGCATAAGCGTCCAGATAGATCTCCGTTGGATTCGGATTCAGATTGTTAGATACGGCTGTGTACAGAAAACGAAGATGCTTGCCATGAAGTACCCAGATTAGATCACAAAAATCCTTCACAGTGAATGTTCTTGGGTCTTTGTCTAAAAAGGACTTCCAAAGGACTACCTCAGATATGGCTGGATGCGGCGTAGACCGGTACCTAAAATGCGGTAAATCAAGAGCCTCTTGTGAATCGAAAAGTTGTTTCTTTACACTGTCACCGATTTGCTCATCCATGACCTTATGTGGAGAGTGAAAATTAGACATACTGGGATCATAGATGACATTCCTGGACACAATAATTGTTGGTATGCGAGTAGCCAATACCTGACGGTTTCTGTGATAACGGTACCGGTTGTGACGGACTTAATGGGTATAATCTCAAAACACTTTGAGTACGAGTCTACTAGAATTAGTGATAAGATTCCTAGGATAAGTCCGTCAAGGTTGAGATTAATGTGCGACCAAGGACGATCAGTTTGAGAGTTCATATGCTGGGTCCTGAGTGCAGCCGTTTGTATAGCCTCGCTTGTATTTTGTGCTAGTACGTTTGATACTGTTTCATTTGAATGTGAAGCAGTTTCAGCCAGACCGATTTCATCAGGTCATTTGCATTTATCATCTGCCAATGTCAATCGCTTAAGACGGAAAAAGAGCTTTGATATAGCTCGGATGAGACTGCACTGACCAAAGCATTTTGAGTACTTGGAGTTGGTGAATGACCTATGCGTTCCGGTAAGTGGGGAGGCAAGAGAATTACAATCTCCTTTTTGCCTCTTTGGCGCCCTACTTTACACGCGTGTCGCATAGGAGAACAGTGTTTCTATAAGTGACTACTGAAAATATGTTAAAATTTTTTTTCGGTAATAAGGAAATGTATCAGAGATTGTAATTATTGCTGTCCGTCAACTGTTATTATCGCGAACAATAAATTTGTCTCTTTTAGCCACGGAGAGCTGGTTAATACGTTCTGAGACGATTTTAACACGATAGAACTTGCAATGAAATGATATGAACTATATACGCAAATATACTACATCTCTGTATTAATTTTATTCTCATTAGTGTATGTATTAAATATTTATTACACCTCTTATCCAAAAATTACATTAAAACTAGATATACTACTTAAGAGTAATTAACAATCTCAAAAAACGCGGCTTTTTAGAATATGGCTGTGAAGTGTTGTAGTTACATATTTATGTCACCAACTTTATCTCGTGATTTAGGATTATTTGAGATCATTCTAGACCCACTGAAGCTGCATATATTACGTCTTTCCAGAAGAAAAGGAACTGTAATAGATATAGAAGATTACTCATATCTTTCATTTCAAATTGATCTCCTTTTGTTTGCAGTCTCATAAGATAGTTTCCTAAGGTTATAAACCTTAATGCGTTTTGGTTGAACAGTTTCGCTTGATTGTACATAACAATATTGGAAGATATTAATCAAATTTCTAGGCCTGGTTGGACGAAACAATGAATAGTCAAGCTAATTTGTGTACTTTTTTTCCTAATCTGTAGCTGATTTATCGATCTATCGAAATCTCCAGCAGTCATCACCAGTGGAATTAAAGGTATTTCTGTCGCGATTGGTTCATGCATTCAAAACTGTCACTCCATTTCTCAAATTTTATATAATATGATTGACTGAATAGTTGTCATCAATAACCTAATTCGTCATCAATCGCATAATCTCTGGTCCGGCTGAGTCACTAGAACAAATTGGCAGCAGTTTCTAATTTGACAGTTGAAGGAGAATTAGGGGTATATCACACCTCAGGTCAATTAATAGGGCAAGATCCAAATGCACTTGCATTCAGCACTCCCAAATTGAAATAAAAATAACTGACGCATCAAAATCAAGTTTTTTTACGCTGTAGATTTGCTAAGCTTTCTTAATAAATTCCAACGGCCATTTACTATAGCTACCTATATATTACAGGTAATCTATTATATATGAATGCATTTCAATAATGTAAAATGAACTTACTCATGGATGTACGTATTCCTAGATTGCTTAGAATACTGTAAACGAACCAGCCTCAAATATCAAATTTTAGAAATGGCTGGATTATTTGCTCTGACGGTAAAGAGTGTCTAAGAACAAAAACAGAATATTCTTAAATGAGCTGTGGAGAGTGCTTTGGGAGTTATTTCAAAGATCTAAAATAACTTAGAGAGATAGAGGAAGTTGAGAGAAGATGACTGTCATATTCTAATTAGATGAGATGGTCTTTACTCCACCTGACAGTCATGACGGCCTTGGTTGTAGCAGAATTTATTAAAAAAGAAGGAAGAAACTGATGACTATTGGTGGAAGCAACTAGTAATGAGGATTCCAACCTCTTCGTTCTTTGAATTCAAAGAATAATTCGTATAGAAATCGGGGATCGAGGTTAATGAAAGGGAAAGATTAGGAACATACGAACTAATCCCACACAGATACCTCCAATCAGATCGGTATCTTGATCACTGGAGAAGCGGCAGCGTCGAAGATATTTCGATGTGATTAAAGAGTTTCGTAACTAACTTTATTTTCCTAAATAACTTTTTATCCATAAAAACTGCCGAGAAGTTGAAACTCATGTTGCTAATTCTAGGCTTTGACGAAAGACAATGAAGACAAAATTATCTGATCAAAGAAAAAAGGCTCCAAATACTAATCAAGGTGGTGAGTGAATTTTGGAAAGAATTAAATATCATGCAGTTGAAAATATTGGCGAACTATCAAAACCACTTCTTAACTATCTCAGAGGATAGCGATAAAAGACGAAAAACGTCGAAAATGATGCAGAAAATCTCCTAAAAAGTATTAACGGTGAATAGTATTTTTCTTTGAAACTTTGCACAAATAATTGAGGCAAATACATGGTACGCTTCCTTTGAAAACTTATTTTTAGTACATACGTGATGTGTTCTAAGTGTATTTAATTCCCATTCATAATGCAAAAATTGAAGATGTATACTCGGATATTCATTATATAATGTGCTGTACACTGGTGCTCACGAAGTGACCTAAGATATACTGTAGGTTACCATTGGATAACAGATTGAGTTGATTTTTTATTCACTGTGGTGAATTCCATTCCTGGTTGAGTTGTCAAAATATATCAATTTCTTTATCCTCAACTGCATTACTAATTCATTCACCTTTATTATGCATGTATTTGCCAGTCTTATTCAGTGGCTTATTGGTAGTGTGATCACTAAATTCAATTGTAAAATGAACTGATATTCTCTTAACAAGTAGCCAAATACCATTAAATATTAATACGCACGACATCGTTCATATGTTCTTATACTTTTCTGTAACTCAATAAAATC
The DNA here is from genome assembly GCA_900708905.1 of Hymenolepis diminuta. Classification (NCBI taxonomy): domain Eukaryota; kingdom Metazoa; phylum Platyhelminthes; class Cestoda; order Cyclophyllidea; family Hymenolepididae; genus Hymenolepis; species Hymenolepis diminuta. Next base: position 3,056,696 of record CAADRB010000014.1, on the reverse strand, counting down.
TGGTATTTAATAATACTAGTTTTTCGCTGACCTGTTGTTAATAGGACTCAGAGAGAAGCGCACTGGTTTTAACTGTGAAATGTAAAATAAAATAAAATGCGGGCAGCTACAAAAGTGGCGACGCATTCATCTACGAACTCAATACAGTCTACAGAATGGGTACTAGACAATCTTCAAGGAATCCAAAGCTTTTCGCAACCTTTGAGTAAATGCAAGCTCTTCTCTGACAGCAAGTAAAAATACTTGAGACACCGACGGAAAAAATGCCCCTTCAATCTAATCATATCCATTCATTTCAGACTGTTTCGTTAACACATATCCTCTTTCAATAAACTATGACGCTTAAGATGGTAGCATGTTCGCAAAATGATTCCAGACATATGGGGATGTATTCCAAACTAAATGGAAAATATTCCTGATGGGAAAAAGGTTCAAATATAATTGTGAAAGTTGGGTGCAAGCGAGTATGAGTAGTTCATTAATTCAATCTTACCCAGAAGACCTACAGATCCGAAAGTGAATGAAGCTGTGAAACCATTATCAAACTACTTTGGAGATCAGACTTCACCATTCATTGCGGGATGCAGGAGATCAGAAGTGAACTGGAAACTTCCTCTAGTCGACTGAATCGTGATTTAAAAAACGAATTTCTAGAATATCCCCATTACGAACTAAAATGACTTTTTTATGCGTGTGTTCACAAATCGGTGGAAAATGCTAATGTTTGATTTGGCTTCCAAAACAGAATCGAGAGAGAACCCAGTGTCACACTTTTCAAGATAATTGTTGGCCGAATAAATCATAACAGCAGAACTGGATCTCCTAGCAGGATGAAACAGTCATCGCCAAGACCATTGAGAAGACAAAAATATATTGGATAAGTGGAAAGGAAAAGGATAAAGGAGGAAAGGGTAGAAAGAGGATTTGGGCGGTAAGTGAAAGGCGTCAGTGCTGAGGGAGGAAAACTCATGTTGAGAATTAAGCTAACTAAAATACGCTTAAAGGGATTGTCTGATTTTGTGCTTTGTGAATCACTGTTTAGAAATGTGAGTGGACAGATCTCTGAGTCAGTAAATGTCACATGGGGAACCGGAAGAGAATCCTTAATATTAAGTACAGGTTGGGAGAGTGACATCACTTACACCATTCCTTAAAACTGCGACTTATTTTAAAACCTCATTTGGCTAGTGATTAGCTGGAAATTTCCGTAAACTGCATTAGGCATCGTTGCATATTTCAAAACATATTTTAACAACAATTAAAAATAAAACTTGTCGAACAAAAATGATTTATCATATTATCATAAAGAACAATTATTTTATTGTCGTTTTCAAAGGAAAATTCTGAGTAGGTAGAGAGCTGTAGAGTTCACAACGCTACCAGGGCTTATAGAGGGCATCTCGGATGTTCTTGAACATTCTGGAAGGTGCGGCGTGTATGCAGAGGTCTTCCCAGCCAACCAGCATTGATACTCTCTCTTCACTTGACACTTTCTTTGTCATTGCTACTTTGGACATAGCCTAGGTAGTTTTGGGAGTGAATTTATACTAGAGGACTCTGCTTGGGGTTAGTTGTACTTGTCAGCAGCCATTGGACTCCTAAGAGGATTACTAAGGTTTAGCAGAAAGGTTTATTTATGTGGGGTGCGCTGCAGAGCTGAATTACTCGTCTTGTAAAGCTATTTGGGTGGAAAATTTTGTAAAATGTAGCATGGTAATTGAAAAATTTTTTATCATTATTCCGTTTAAGCATGATTTTAATTTATTTAGGGAATTTTAACTTAAATTTCTGAGATTTTTGGGGTCAATAGTAGCCTCAGGAACATGACTTACTTATGGATCTTAATAATAATACTTTCCTTAGTCCAATTGTAAAGCATTCGAAATAGTTTAGTTCCTCATTATATTCATTTTAGAATATTATTTCCCTTGATAAAGGAAAAGATTACCAAATTAATCTGGAAAACTGGACTAATAAAGCAGTCCAGTTTTTATTTAATAGATATCGTTTACAGTGTCAAGTCCTGTCGTTTCAAATCTTAAGACTTGTTTTCTTGGTTCCAGAAATTTTTATTGCAATAATGTTCGTACCTTATTGATAAGATAACTAAATCAGGTGATTGCTCATGTATATCTGAATTGCTAAGAGTAGCTTGATGACACTAGTGGAATTGTTCTCTTTGTCTATTTATCCATTAACGTTCATAACGGTGCGTACTGAAAACATCCTTTGGCAGTCTAGTTCCTTTGCGACCTGTAGCGGATGCCACACCATTAAGTCTTTTTGCCACACCTAAGTAATCCTCCTAAGCAGTCCGAATAGCCTCTAGTAGAGTCTTCTATTACCAATTCACTCCTAAATTAGCTAAGCTATACCCAAAGTGGTAAGAACCAGAGAGATGCTGAGTGGAGAGGGTTTATTGATCACTTCGTTGTTCTTGTGAGTCAAAAGCTTAGTCATTAAATACAAAACCACGCTAGGCTGAAGGGATTTTGCTTGCTGATTGGTTGAGGAAGTCTCAGCACACACATCCGCGCTTATTCTCTACGCGACCGGTTACATCTCCACACTTCCCAGAAAGTTCTAGCGCACGTGATTCAATCAGCCCTGTTAACGTTGTGAACCCCACAGACCTGTAGGGATTTCACTGTAACCAGATCTCTAGGAAAGATCTTAGATATCTATAGCTTAGTACTCCCCGATAAACAATCGAACCTGCTCTCCGAGTAACCTGTTGCGCTATTCCAAATAAAATTAATGTTGTGTACAAAAATAGTGAACATAAATGAAGTTAAAAGCAAACATTTTATATCATGAAATTGTTTTTTGAAGAAAAACAGTTGTGTAGAATCGAATAATAAATATTGTCGTGAGGCCTTGGGAAGTGCTTCATAAGATTTAAAAGTTATCTATGAATAATTACTTTAATATTTCATAATGCCCATATCTATCTTTGTGAGTATGTTTCTCTTAGCTAGTTCTGCATTAAGTTGCTGCCCAAGGGGTCCAAAATTCACGGTTTACAATAAATAAAAGCCATCAGGTATATAGAATAAAGCTAATTTCTCAGTTTTACTCTCCTCTTATTCAAAGTCTTAGTGATGTCTTCTCTTTTGTGGAAGCCCTCTGCATTTCTTCCATATTGTATCAGGTCGTATAAATGGTTGTCATATCAATTATAAATAATACAATTGTAAATTTAATCATAAGACAGACTACGGGTGCAGATAATGACACTTTAGTAAACGGAATACCTTCCTCTATATGAAGCTTGATGAAGGCCAACATCTTTAATTCTCATGCTCTTCAGGAACTCTTTACTATCTTGAGTATGTCATATACTAACCATTAGTTTAAATAGGCATATTATTTAGGATATAGTTTACATGGAAAGCGCAACTTAAGAATGCAATTTTCAGTCAGATAAAGCACAATTTTTATTGAATAATATACAATATTGGAATATATAAAGAAATTACTTGGATCAGTTCCACAAACATTAAATCCCCTGTATAGGTAGAACAGCACAGAGAGAGCTTGGAAATCAAGTAAAGTGATAAATCATGCATTTGTAGATAAGTCAAAGGTAGTCACATTCACCTAATTTTTACGTAGCAATTTCTAATTAACATTAACTGTTAAAGAATCACTAGAGATTGAAAACTCCTGGCTGATGTCTATATATCAGATGATTATTAAAGACATATAAATATATATTTTTACTTCAGAAACAATTATGCAATCCTAGATTACCGGCAGATAATAAAATGCCTACAAGATGGAATATCTAAATGTCTTGGCTGTAGCTCAAGTCGAGGCAAATAACAGTACTTCTGTTATTTACATAAATTCGATGAAAACGAAAGAATCCTGTATAGAACTTATCACTTCCTATTGGGCATCTCTTTTGAAGAAAGGAATTATGAACATTTTCATCAATAAGCTAATAAATAAATCTTCGTAATTTGTAATTGGCTTACAAACTCTTAAGAAATGATTTAGAGCATAAATATGCCATTACTATTAAATGAATCATTAGTGAGTCGAAAATTTAATTTCTATTTTGTGAACTTTTAATATAAATACTAAAGTTCAAGCTTCAATTCGGCCAACCATAAACGCGTTAAAATGAACTGATAAGAATAAGATTATCTTAAAAACAATAAATTAACCTAAAGTGTGTTAGAGAAACAAGAACTGATGTCATCAAATTGGGAGTTAGAACTAATAGTTGCAGCTAGCAGTAGCCAATCAAGTCCAGTAGAATACTGAGAGTTGAGTGCCAATCAAAGTCTATTGTATAACAGCGGTTGGGACAGAGAGGAAAAATTCAGAAGATAGAGAGGGGTAATTGTACCAGTGAATAATTGACAAGCATGTGTCTGCGTGTGTGTATGTGGGTTTATAAAAGGGGCTTTAGATAACTTCATAGAGAGAGAGTAACACAAACCGAGAGAATGATTTCGGATATCGCTGATCGAGGAAACTGAACCCTAACAGTGCTCATTTAAGGATCACTTAAGCAGCTTATCCTGTTAATAAAAGCTAACTGAGGATACAGAATGCTCCTTTAAGAGGAACTTCACTAAGGATTAAGCAGTAAGCTTGGTAACGGTTTTGAGGTTACGGCAGGGTTAAACACTTCAAGTGCCACTGCTAGGTTGAGATATTTAGGCCCGGAGGTTAGTGATGACCTAGATAAAATTTTGGAAACGCATAGGGAGTAATTCTTCAAATTAAGGGAATGTACTACCATCATTCTTACTATCACATCATCATCCAATCCACGTGTTTGAGATGGGAACAAGATATTAAGAAGGCGCCTTATATTAACACTCGCATACTCCAGTCCGGCAGGGACAACCAGCAATCTGTCATTCAAAAAACATTTCAGAGTCAACAGTTCTAATGGGAATTAAAGAGAATAAAACCTTCCGAAAATTGCTGAGGGAGGTTTCACGGCGTGCATTTTGTGTCTAAGTAAGCATTTGAAAGATTATTCAAACTGCTAGAAGAAATGATAATTATTTTCCCCCGTTCCCAATATTTCTTCTATG
>CAADRB010000014.1:2970723-3051430 GCA_900708905.1 Hymenolepis diminuta | reverse complement strand
GTTAAGTTGCTATATTACCGAGTTTTCTAGATTGTTGGTTCTGCTAGATTACTATTCGAACTCCTAGTTGGTTACGTTATAGCACAAACTTTTTGGATTTGACCAATAAACTTAGACTAATCTGATAAATACTTAGACGGGAAGCAAAATCATTGCCAATATCCTCTTAATTTTATGTGATGTAAAATAATTAAACGCCCATTTTGACATAGTAATGGCTAGAGGGATTCATGACATGGAATTTAGTGATTTTAAAAATCTAATAGTGAAAGAAGAGATAGCGGTTTAAATTTAAAGATGCTGAAGCCATATAAAGCGGTATTTGCCTAGGAACTCCTTTACTGTGCGTAAACTGAACATCTGAGTTTTCCATCAATCATTGATTAAAAAAATTACGCTCTTACCTCTAACAAAAAAAGGGGAAAATACAATTTTGGAATCGATAGACAAAATTAATTATTAACAACAAATTGTGAAAATTTGCACCGACCGGGCTGTTATAATACTAATGTATGATCTCTCATTCAACAATGCGTACTATAAACGTGTAGTAGGCATATTTTCTTATCCTCTTTTGAAGAGCTTCGAATTTTCCACTGAGAATTCAAACCTTGTATGAACATCGATGCGAAAATATTGGACACATAACTTATGAATAGTATCATTTTGTTAAAAGAGAACAGTACATGATCAGCCTTCGCTTACAAAAAGCTAATAATATTTAATGATATTTAATACTACCCCAGAAAAGATAATGAAATTAACATGCAGAAAGTTATTAAAATAATATTATAGTTACTTAGTTAAAATCTATTATCAAACAAAACTATAATGAAAAATTGTTAAAATATATTTATTTTGGTTTGCATGTATAAATATAAATACATTACATTCATCTATTTAAAAATTATCATTTGTTAAAAATGTTATGATCCTTGCGGACATTTGTGAAATAATTTGGCTTTGGTAGTTTTTATGGCGTATGACGGGATGGAGTCCGCCGCCGCTGTTTGCGCTGATTGCGATGCGAAAAATCCTCAATGGGCTTCCATAAATCGGGGAGTTTTTATATGTGATGAATGTAATTCCATACATAGGCAACTTGGTCGTCATGTCAGCCACGTATGACTTGCATTGTTCTCATTACTTCGTTATAGACAAAACATTTATATAAATCTTTATGGCGTTCATCGCAATTATTTATGGTGCAATATTTAGCTCTTGCCGGCGCGAACAGATTTTGGGAACATGTCCTCCTCGAACCCCTGCTTAACAAAAGAAATGATTCTTCAAAGAGTGCTTCTGTGGTTGACAAGAAGCCACTGCCCGACTCTCCACTTCACCCAACAAAGGCCGATTTTATTCGCAAAAAGTATTTGTTTCATGGCTTTTTTAAACTTCCGAGTGTTATTCATCCCGATGATCTTAATCAGCAACTGCATGCAAGTGTCCGAACTGCAGTTTTAGAAACTAGTCTTTATCTTCTTGCTCTGGTAAGTCTCATTTCGCAAAATGTCAATGTATCTGAGACTTTGTTACATTTAATTTGATTGTTTCTTAGGGAGCCGATCCCAATTACATTCATCCGGTGAAAGGTACTTCTCCAGTTCATGTCGCCTGTCAGTACGAGCAAATTGGTCAATTAGAACTACTGATTGCTTATGGTGGTGACGTTTGTCTTCGATCTAGCAAAGGAATTACCCCTCTCGAGGTAATTTTTTATTTATTCGTCAACAAATTTCTCTATTTTTATATCTGCTTATTCCAGTTCGTAAGCAACCGTCTCTTAGTAGTCAAAATATTAATCTTCTTATTATTAGCACAATTAACCATTTATTTTCGTGACAATTTATTTATTTGCTCGCTGTCATATCCATCTTATTATTAGACTGCGAGATTGAAACCCATTCGTTTGAGTTGCGTTAGGCGAACATTTATTAGGCGTTTTCTTTAACAATTTTACTTTCATCATACCGTATGATTGGAGTCTCTTCGACTTATAGGGTTTCATTGGGTATGCCTCTATCGATTAGCAAAAAGTCCTGTTCAAGAGATCTTTTCTTCTTGGACTTAACAATTTTATGATGTAACTATTGTCACTTTACTTATTAGATTTTCGAAGTAAAATTGAACTAAGCTCGATTAAACAACATGTATAGCTGAAAAGGATTTTTTAGAAATGTCGACGAAAATTAGGTAACACTTAAGATGGTTGTCGATCTTTTTTGCAACTATTTTCTATCCAGTAATAATCCTTAAAGAGACTTCTGGTTGCCGTCATGGGAGATTATTTGTTGGCTTTTATTAATTTACAGTATGGGTTCAAGCCTTGGTAATTTGCACTTGTAATTAGTGCCATAACTTTCATTGGCATGATTAAATCTATGGATTTACAACTGCAAATGTTTGAAACTGGAATCTCTTTTTGTGGGACCTGAAACTAAAAGTCATTATACCTCGAAAGCTTGTATTTTGACATTTTATTCGAATGTTGGGAAATTCATCTACAGTTGTCAATTTTGATGTGCACATCTGCCAATTTTTTTCTTACCCTTTTCTTCAATATTCTGATCGGGTTGTCCCGTTTTTAATTCCTAGGATGCTAGACGTAATTGTTTTTTTCCAAATGATTATTTAAATTAATGTTTCTTGGATGAACATATAGTTGATTTGAGTTCTCTCAAATAAACAATAATAGATGATAAATATTTTTAGGTAATTAGCAGAATAAAAAAATGACATTTTATAGTGGATATTTGCCTTGGTTTTGTTGAAGAAATTGCACCGAAAGCAAAATTTTTCAATTTCTTTCCTGTTTATCAATAACTGTTAGAAACTGCAATAAAATAAATGTTCGGTTTATTGCAGCACCTGGTGTGAAGTTTTTGACAACATCGAGTAATTATTCTCATTCCCTTTCCTTTGGGAGTTAGTACTGCTGTCTAATGCTCATATAGGTTAAAAATATATTTCCAAAGTTTAAATTTCGTAATTATTTAATGAGGTCTTATATTTAGATCTTCGTTGCAGTAGAATTCCTTAGCTGAACTCAAGTTTTCATTATCCATTACAGATTCCACAATCAGGTCAGGCGTAAGATCAAGCAGCGGCTTTGTTTTATCCCCTTTATTAGTTGTAGCCTTTGTTTACTCTCACTTTTTGGAAGAATATTCGTTGTAATCGCATAATTCACATACCTTTCCTCCATATATCATGATAACACCCGTCTGATTATTTTAAAAGTACATTAAATCCATGTTGATAAGTACAGTTAAAATCTGGGAGAGGATTAAAAGATCCAGTAGGCCTTCCATCAATCTTTTTCTTTAAATGAACCTTTGTATCGCTCTGGCATTTCGCTTCTTTGTGCCCTTTCCATTAGATAGTACAAATTTGATTTCACTAAGGACTATCTCTGTCATAGTACATTTCATCACAAAGCCAGCACGGTGGTGGGGAGTTTCTTGTTTAAAATATTTTCCTGCCTATTCTTCCTGGACGGTTATGCCGTTCTTCCGGCATAATTATGTTCATTGACGTTCTGCTGGATCATCACTTTGTTATCCAGGGCGATGTCCATTCTTCGACATTCGTCATCATGCCGCAAGGTGATATACGGACATCCGAATAGCAGGAATCCTGAAGATCACAAAGAAGCAAAGGCACTTACGGTGATCATTTGGGATAGATCTGAAGTCCGACTGTTCTAAATGTTCTTTCATTCAGTTGATATCAACCATCCCCATTAGGCCTCTTAGTCAATGTTAATCATTTCAAATACTTGCAAAATTCCGATGATTTCTGCCGAAAAGCTCGTGGAGCATGGCCACTGCTTCTTCAAACTTGAGATCACCCTATTTCTTTTCAGCTTCTTGTGCTCCGCAGTCTCCAGTTGCCGAGGAAGGAGTCTAACTCTGTTCCTCAGATATGTCAGCCAGGTCTTTTCTGAATACATCCTTGCATTTATGAAATCAGTTATTAAAAGTATAATCCGCTTCTGGATCATGGTGAAATTCACAGGTGCGTAAAACAAGTTTGTCGAGCACAATGCGACTTTCTGACTATCCAAAATTCAGGTTCATGTGCTTCGCTAGCTGTTCCATTACTTTCAAGAAGCTTTCCTGTTGTTGTTTCAACATAATTTCTCTATGTTCCATCTATTCTGTGAAATTTTTTTGCTGCTTTTCCATGATTTTTTAAGTTTGTCTGTTTTCGAGGACATTTTATGCATCAATTTTTATAATAATAAGTTCTCTTTAAAACCACGTCACCAAATAACATCATTCTTGCTAACTATCCCAAAATATTCTAAAAGTAGCTGTAGAGGGGAGAGAAAAGACAAATTTGAAAATTTCAGAACCTAACATAACGATATCGAGTTTACTCGAACAAATTATGCAACGTACAAGATTATTCATTAGTTCGAATGAATACTTTGATAATTAAACGTTTTTTTTTGCAATGTAAAAATAAAGTAAACGTCAAATATTAATATCGTCAAGGGAAAAATATTTAATAATCTGCATACTTTCATTTTTTTCTTGGCAGTAGCATGCTGGTTTCCTTGTCGCAGATTATTCAGGAAGCCTTACCTCTACTTAATTTCATCAATGAAGAATATGTTTCATCAACAATTTGGGAAATATATTCATCAAGTTGGCCTTTAGGGAATCATATTTCGACCGCCTGTTTAGTAACTTTCTTCTCTAACTAACGTTGTCTACCGAAGAATGTTTTCTTGTTGCTAATTTCCCCATCTTTAGTGGAAGTTTTATGGATAAGGAGGCCCATATCATTTTTACCAACAAATAAACAGGCTTACCCATGTTATACAATATATCTGGTATTTGTACGCAAGAAAATACACTCCTCGCGTGCCTTCTTTATATTCTCTCATACCCGGGGCTCTTGATCTTGTTAAATAAAACCTCTCTCTCCCTTTACCTCTGTTTTTTTCTTTTCATGTCAATTTAGATTACGGCCATGATAGTACCTTACCTTCTCTCATATTTTCGCATTTCCGTTTGGTTTTTGTCCTGAACTTCGAAAGTTCTTTAGTTGTCTTTCTCTCACTAAAGAACCTAATGACTTATGCTAGCAGCATTAGTACTTTTTTGGATTCTGCGATATTTCTGCCATTGCGAGGGATCATTTCAGATGTTAACTATTTTTTGAGTGGTCCTCAAGGAAATTGTCTAATCCTCGAAACAAGAGATAAAATTGGATCAGAGGATATTGTTAATGATTGCGTAAATTTGACATGAATCAGCAGAATTCTGGTGAATCCAATTATATCAATCGAATCTCTGGTGAAACTGTGTCTCAGAACATTTCCATTCCCCTTAAAATTATAAATGAATGCTAGCATTGCAATTATTTGCACTTTGCCCGATTTTGCTCGTAAAAATGTCATATTTGCAACTTGTGTGGCAAAAAAATGACCTAAGGAAACAATGCGCCGAACGAAGCCCGAATTCAGAAAGAAGAGCCTCAGCCATAAAGCTAAATCAATGGTCAGTCTGGTGCGAGAACCAATAGCCACCTCGAAGAAGAATATGAAGTTTGATGAAAATCCGCAGAAGAATGTCCATGAACGTGTTACAAACACGAGTGGGAAGAGAGGAAAAAAGAAGATAGCATCGTGAACTAGTTATTGCGGTAGTCATTGGATCGAAATCAGTATTGGAGGTGAATGGTGTCGGAAAGACAGAATGGAGATCTTCCTACAAAATCAAAGACAAATGCAGTAGTTTGTTCTCGACATCTGAGGCGAACGTCCCGAACCAAAAAAAAAGAAAAAGAACAGATCCTACAAGAAGGGAGGGGAGTAGTAGCAGAAAGGCTGAAAACTGTCCTAGCGAACTTGTGGACGGCTGCTCATCCAAAACTTGATGGAAAATCTCCAGTGGAAATACTAATGGAAGAAGCCGATCGAAGCTGTGTCAATCGCTCGAATACGCTCCTGAAAATTGAATAAGCCGCCAAAAAGAAATACGGAATCAATAAAAGGACTTCAAGACGCGGCTATAAAGGGGAAGGGGTGTCAAGGTGAAACTATAATTATTAGATATTTTCCCTTGTCGAAATTTATATTCCTTCCCATTATTGTTGAAGGTAACGCTTACACCTTGAATTGTTTAAGTGAACTATTGTGTATTACGCTATACTGCATAATTCGAATTAAACTAGAATAAGTTTTCGCTATACCAAAGAGAACTTGTGCTTCTCTATCTGGTTGGTATACCGGCTTGCGGATTTTGATGATTCCCTGAGAAATTGCCATTCAACTATTCATTCAGCATAGATTTTGCGAATCTCTTTTTTCATCGCTTTTGCATAGAACTCGTTTAATTCTGTTTACGAGTTACCTTTTTCTTTTTCTATCAATTGGCCAATCTGTCATAAAATCACGTCTTAATGTATCTAATCGATATTCGATACCATTGGAGATATATTATTACACGGTAGGTTTTTAAGCGATAGTATCCCAATGTATAAAAAGTTGTTAAAAATAAGTCAGGTGGGAAAGTATCCCAATTTATTGACTCGAATTGTATCGAATATAAACCTTTGTGTATCCGTCAGGCATATCTAATCTTCATACAATGTTTCCAAATGAAGACTGACTGTTGGAGAATATTTGTGTCTGAAGAATATCGATTGAGGTCTTTGTGTGTTTATATTAGTTGCAGAGTTAAAAATTACTTTTACTGCTGTTGATGTGTGCTATTTATTTCATTATGATTATGTACGCATCTGCCTTATAAGATTTTATCTTATAAGGACTGTGATTATCACCCCATTTGCTCACAGATAAATATCTAAGTAGAATTCAAAGATATTCCCAGTTGTCTTTCGAAATGATGTGCAGTTTATCGACAGCTCATTGTGATTACGTACTGAGCGATTAATAGTCATAATCAAACCAAAGATGGCTCATAGCGTTACGAAAGACTGACGTTTTGAACTGTTTATGTAGTAATATTTACTGAATCATGACAATTATTCATTCGTTATTATCTTTAATTTTTTATACTACAAAATTTCCTTTGTTTTTGTCCTCAATTTAGAGGTTACCTCAATATTTACTAAACTGGTTTAGATTTGTTAAGGTTCGATAAATTTCTGTTTTAAATTACCTGCTGTTTTGAAGTTATGTCATCAAAAAATACAATTTTTATAGTATGAAAGTATCTGATACGTCTAAACGAGATCTGTAAGAGGAGATGAATGAGTGGGGTCGAGTCAGCATTATTTCACTTGAATCTCGGATTCATCTCATTATTTATTTTTAACTTGATGAGTATTGTTCACTGCACCATTTTCTACTCTCACAAATTTCAGGATCTGACTCGGAGGATGAGTTCAGAGCGTATTGACCAGTTGTAATTGAATGGTTGGCCACCTGAAAGCCGGAGATGTCTAGTTGATATTAGTTAAAATGCTTTTACATGGTATGGGTTATTTTAAGCCCGTTATTGAAGATATTAAGCATGTATTATCGTCAGCTCCATAGGTGGAAAGCCAATTATCGATTAATCAGTTGTGAATTATATTCAGGCGTATCAAAAATATGCTAATCGGCAACCCAACAGGAAGGAATCCTGAATCAAATATTGATAGTGTATTTCCCTCCTCTTTCACTTTGATACAGACATTTCACGGCAGAGTATGCCTAAGTACTGATCCTTCTTACAGTACGTACCAATATTTGAAATACGTTAATGAAATTTTATTCCAAGTAGGTAATTAGCGATAGTGAATACTTGAAATGATTAAATTCGCCTACTATGTAATAGATCTAGCATTAGTGTTTTTATAAAATTTTAATTTTTTGTCCGTTATTACAATCAGATTAGTGTTCGTAACTCCCAAGGGAAAAAAAACTTGCAACACACCCATTAAATTTAACCGAAATGTGATCTCTAATTATTGAATCAAATTATCAATATCTTTCTATTTCGTCTGTGTAACTATAGGTCTAGGCCATCAATCCAGGAAAATAAGTAAATTAAAGGCTAGAGTCAATTCACCCAATTTTTTATAATAAAAGCGAGTGACTTCTGTGTAACCTTTGGTTTCTTTTCAATAGATCTGAGGAGTAATACCGCGGGATATCACAATAAACTACTGTTCATATTAAAATGCGTTGAATGGTGTAAGCGTATTAAATAAAGCGACTATCTTCGCAATTAAGGGACAATCTTGTTAGTAATTAGTAACAGACAATAAGGGGGTCCAAATCACACCTGTAGGTATATAGAAGTCTTGATGTTAAGATCTCTCAAACTTATCTTTCTCTTTCCTCAGTAAATATTATATTGAAATCCATGTACTCCTCGTCTAAATCGTATCCTCGGTACAACCCTTTGTTTAAATGGACTAAATAAAATATATTGGATAAGAATGAATTAATGGAAAAGAAGATAAACACAAGCACCATAGGTACTTAAGATTCATGCCGGTATAGTTGAGGGGTAGTTGTTATGATGGTGCACACTAAATTACACAAAGAATGGACACGAAATGACATTAACGGGTTAACGGATAACGAGAGCTAGATGAATGATGGGTATTTCATTTGAGCATTTCTGCTGAAAAAGTGCAAAATAATGCTGTGCAATTTCTATAAACCCTTTTTAACTACTTTACCTTTATTTGAAAATATATTCATAAGCAGAATAGTGATAAGGTGGGGTAACATTAGATTACTCCTTCAGAAATAGGTTCTTTTTATCTATCGGAAAATTTTTTCTAAAAGCATTGCTAAAGACCATGGTTTATGAATTCCTAAGCTAGTAGAATCCTATTTGAGTTAAAGATTAATGTTGTAGCAAATTTCTTGAATCAGGGCTACCATTCATCGTACCATCTACACGCTTTTTTACTGCTTATTGAAAGACCAACTCTCTTTTTTTAATTCTCAGAGTTAAATACTGTTTCTATAATAATATGTTTGTTCATTGATGAAGGTAGCAGGCAAATTATGCTATTCTGACAAATGGATGCATAGCTACAGTTGTGCAGACATAATTTGAGGAAAGAGGAAGAGAGAATTGATCTGTGGGATTCGAGATTTTTAGATCTTCATTTCTCAGCTCGATAGAATATGTGCTGTTGGTTTTTCATAGGATCCTTTGAAGAGACTTTCATTGAACCTTATATTAACGTTGAGGATTACATTATGACATGTTTCTTTTCAACCACCCTTGTCTTTTACAAAACTTAAAGCACCTGGAAATTGGGTACTAAAAATCCCTGTTGAATTTTATACGTAAGGAATAGTGATCCAATTGATAGCAGAAATCATCACTTCCTTTTCTGCAAACATTCTACTTTTTTAAGTTCCAACGTATTATGTCTCTAAGTTCCTTTTAGTTTGAATGGGAATTTCCTGAGGATGATTATCTCCTATGACTATGTACTATTAGTTGTTGAATTTTGGACTACCCAACAGACATAAGTTGTGTTTTTTAATATTGGGTTGGATTTCAACTAAGTGCTCTACGGTGAGTGGAATTCGTTTTACTGTGTTTTTTAGACGGATAATACATTCAGTTAATTATTACCCTGCCTCTTTGTATGAATGGAGAGGAGGGAGACAATTAAATCCCCACATGTACGAATTTCCTGCTATGGCGTATTTTATCCATCTTCCGGTTCGCCTGAAAATTAAGTTTGGCTATTATTCATTCGCTGCATATGCGTTGTCCCTACTATTTGTTAAATTGGCACAAAGACTTGAACTCTTTGCATGTGTGCATTCTTTGAGTTTTCTCTTTCGCTCCATTGGCAAGATGCCAAAACTCAGAAGACTTTCAAATGTGAACTTGCTAATTTTCTGAATTCACCTTGGCAACTTTCAGCTTCCTCTGATTAAATCAAAATATTCCTGTAATCAAATGATCAGTAGGATTTACGGAGGTTCCTTCTGTAGTTGTGCTACCTAGAGTTCTCTCATCTTTATCGATTTTCTATATTAGTAGGGTATTAAACAAGTTAATTTATTAATTAACCGATTGTCGGAACAATTTGATACCCTCCTAAAACTTTTTAATTCATTCGAATTATGGAATAGCTGAAATGTATACGGCGCCATTCTTACATCCGGACTTAGTGGAGTTAGAAAATATCTCCATTGTTTTATCCAAATCTCTTGCGTTATGTTCAAATTATATGCTTGTATGATTATTTGCCGAAAATGGAATTGAAGTTGTTTCAATATACCTTAATGAGGGAAAGATTGGATTAGCTGTAGACTTGGGTTGAACTGAAACCCGTTTAATAAAACGTTTTCCAACATTCATCTTGGCTAGATGGGTGGCATCATGAAGCTCCTCTGGTGTGAAACTCGAGTTCTGCCACCAACTCCTTACCATTATTGCGGTCGGCTATTCCGTTCATCGAATGTCATAGTTCAATTATCGCTCTTTTCTGGTATTGTTAGTTTTAATTTCATCTCAATTTCATTTTATAGTTTATCTGTTAATACTCATCCGTATTTTTTACGAAGTCTTTTATTAAAGCGGCCTATTCAGTGAACTATTTTGTCCTTTTGTAAAAATCACCAACCTTACTTCAAAGATATTCATAATATATTCTAAAATATTTCTAAGTAGTCTTACCTTCTCTCACTGTTATTCGAAATATTTTAAAGTTAAAGTAACTGGCGAATTCTCTCATATCATTATAAAAATTTCCGAATTTTTTTGGCATTAAGTGTTATGATTATCACTAATTGAATGATTTCGGAAAATTTATATATATATATTTATTTGCAAAAACTTCGTATTTAGTGATTCTCTACCCTAGCTACAGCTGGAATTGTATCTGTTAACTGTTTTAGTTCCTTTTGGGGTTCGAATTCTGACCATCAGATAGACGAAAAGTAACACGCTCCTCATTTTACTCAATTCCGATTAGTGATCAATGGTTATGTCTAATTATTTGATGAGTCTCTACGCGTGTGAATTACTTGGGGTCTTTTGTTAAAATTCACACGAGTCCTCGCAACAAACATTCTTTTTTCACATTCTCTCAACTCCCACAATGACTGTTTTGTTCTTCGTCAAATTATTCTCATTAATTCAAATGTGATACTTCTGCATTAATCACTACTTGTTTTACGTGAAAATTTTCAGTATGAATCCCTATTATTTAATTGCCTAATGTACAAATATTGTCTAATCGTAGAGAAGTGGGTAAATGAAATCGAGGAGTCGGGAATAACATTTCTTCATTGAAACCTGAATTAGTTTTGAGGACGATTCTAATACTGTTTCATTTAAACACATCAATGAAATATATCCTGAGACTTAAATATATCTTTAGTGTACCGAACAGAGTCCGCTCATCGGGCACTGGATTAGTCGATTACTGTTCTTCCATGTACATAATTCAACTAACTGACTTACCCAAAAGCCAATTGTTCCTATATTTAAACTCATATAAAAATTATTTGTTTTCATAATAGTTATGTGAAAATCGTGTAGTTACTGGTCTTATACCTTCTGCTTGCTGGAACCAAGGTAGTTACTGAGATTAGTGGTTATAAATGGTAGAAGGGTAGTTCTCGCAGGAAAATGATATACGCAATTAGTAATGCGGTTTACGTTCAGTCTGTCTTTGATGGTGATCCCCTACGACTTCTTTTTTGTCTTAGCTTTCATATCTCCTATTTTAAGTCAGGTAAATTATTTTATTGTGATCTAAAAAATTCGCGATTGAAATATAATTTGCAGTGTTCTGGATTTATAGCAAGTTTCAATTCTCTTTGTTGAAGAAATGGACGACATTAATAATAGTGTCAATTTAATAGAAACAATATTCCATCTGCATAGAACTAGCCTTTTCATTATCTAGTAATCCTTCTTCATAGAAGCCTCTTTGATTTTCTCTCATAGTTGTCTTAAGTACATTCATTTTAGTAGGATCTATGTAGCCGCAGCTAAAATGGCTGTACTGTAATTTTAGTAAAGACAAAAATAATCTTCCGAGTAATAAGGTTGCTCCTTTAAGTGCTAGAATATCTGAAATACTTCGACATGTCTAGATTATGGATGTTTTACACAAATAAGTACGTCGACACTATCTAAAAGCTTTAAACATGAATGAGAAGTTGGTGCTGAAAAAGTTATTAGGTATCTAGATTTCCATTTTTCATTGTTTGCCTTGAAATAAAAGTAAAGTTTTTTTCTGAGGATGCAATCGCTATTTTTAAAATGTCTACAATTTGGCTCAATACAGTGTACAGTTGTCTTGAAAATTCTTCGAAGAGGAATATTTGTTTATCATGAGATATTTCAAACAACGCTTTCGCTGCATATCTTACGGTCACCTGCATTAAATGAGTTTTGTTCCGTGGTTAATCCGAGCAGGGATTTTTTCCAGAGCCGTTACCATGTGTAACGTAGGGCTTCGTAAATAGAAGTCCGCACTGATTATTACAGGCAAATGCCAACGTGAATGAAACGACGACTTAATTGAATCATTCCAATTACCATTTTTTGTACAGAGGGATTTGATTTCTGAGTTTTCTTTTTCTCCAGTTTGAAGCCATCGACTGGGTTTATTTATTTGATGAATAGGATCAGATAGCTTTTGTCTGGATCTTTATTCTTTTGAGCTGGGAGAAGAGAAGGTTCCCTTATTTTAATAATGATTTTGCCCTTTTGATCGAAATGACTAGATAACTTTTTCAATATTTCATCTCTCAAAGGAAGAGGAATGGAAAATATAAATATTCTATTCTTGACAAGCGGAGATTTCTTAGCGTCTCGACTTGCAATTGGGATGTCTTTGTTCTTTAGACCTTCAGAAATATTTAAGAAGTTAATTTGGCTTGTAGGTTAGTTTTCACGACGATTTGGGGATATCACTCCCATCTTTATATGCTTCTGAGTGTTTAGCTAACATTAACTGCGATTTGCAATTTTGGTTCTAGTTAAGATTGTGTAACTTAGTGCATTATCCATTACCGCTAAATAACAAAGCGCTAACTGACGTTGTTGTTAGTCTATTTTAAAATCGTGTTTTTTGTCTTTGAAAGAGGGAATGGCTCTGTTAGATCGTTTAGGTAGTTGAGAATCGTAACTACTATGAATTTGGTTAAATTATGAAACTATTAGGTTAATTTAAACTTTCACTTCAAACTGGTATTCGGCCGTATTAAATCACGCAGTAATACTCAAAAACGTTCTTTGGGGTAGTAGGAAATCGCTCTATTTTGCCATGGCTAATATTAATTGACATGACTTTGTAGATGTCTAATTGAAAATTATATATCATTGATATTTTAGTGAGTACACTATAATGCACTAATTTAATCAGAAAAGACACGTCAGGAGTTTTGATTAAAAATCTCCTTTAATCTATACAACGCCGTTTATTCAAATAACCGGATACCCGTATATAAGCTTCGTAGCTATGCTAACTAGTGAACTATGTGTGTGCATAGAACTACACGAGACTTGTAATTTTGTGCTTAAAGCATATACTGCAATTATATATTTTTCATAAACTATCAGATAAGAATAGTTGCCCATTTGACTGACTAGGATCGTCATGAATAATATGGATAGGAAGTTCAGCTTATATTTATATATGCACAGTGCCAGAATCATTTCAATCCTTTGCCATATCGTTCCCTATTCATCACGTGTTTGTCCTATATAATAATAAGTCCTTTATTTAAAGATCATATGACGAAAACGGATTAGAAAAGGATACATTGCTTACAAATTATAGTACATTGAAGTGGGAGCTCTACTAGGTCTTACAATGACATTTTTAATTGCGGTATTCTTTTCTACCATTGATTTTTAGCATTTAGTTCTGAAGCGTATATTCAAGGCAACCTTTTCCCCTCATTTCGTTGGTCTACCCTAAATGTGGAGTAATTGTATGAAAGTACACATCTGGCAGCGCAAAATATAAGGAGAGTGATTACACGCTTGCATTTTCAAAACATTATCTTGGATGTAGTGTATTAGCACTCTGAACCATTAGAAGGATATAATTAGTAGTGTTCATATTTGACAGATAAACAATTAATACATTCTAAAGCGGTAATTTTATCGTGAAATCGAGGGAAGTGAATGCCATAAACGCATAGAGGCGTATTCATTTACAAACATTAAGCATTTAAATCATAAGGTAACTATCTGTTGCGTTTTTTCCCTTTAGATAGCCTTCGAAAAGGTCCAGAAATCCCAACAACAGCAACTAGACGCTGCAGCACCAAGTACTGAGGAATCTCCTCAACCTCAAGCAACACCCTGGTCTCCTCTCATCGAATGTTTAGTCTCTGCATTCTACGAACTCACTGATGGTCTCTCCTTCTACCTCTGCCGACGAGTTCCTAACCATAAAGCGGCAATATCTCTTTCCGCTTCAGTTTCTCTGAATGGGGCGAGTACAAATGGCTTCAAGAATGAACACTCAGGATCATCGGGGTCGGATGTTGGAGGTCCATTCAAAGCCTTCTATGGCCCAGGACACTTTCTGGTAGCTCCGAAATCGGTGAAGGAATCAAATGGGTCATTAGATGGTGATGCGGATAGGCAAGTGGAGGCGAGAGCGAAAGTTAGGGCTCTGGATAATGTGGCTTTTGAGGTAAGTGGTGCTCACACTGCCTGCTATTAAATAAGTCAATTCCAGAATGTCTCCTCTGATATGTTCTTGCCAACTGCAGTTGTCATGGAAAGACTAGGTTGTTGATAGTACAGTTAGTTTGAAAATCAACTACGAATATCCGGTAAAACTACCGCCAGTGCCTGTTTCTGGTTCTCGGTTTATTATTTATTTTCTTTCACTTTCATTCAGTATACGCTTGGATAATAGATTACCTCTCTATTTGGCAGTAAGATGCTTATATATCAGTGTATTTTCAATGGCAGGTCATCATTATTGGTTGAAACCCATCTGTAAATTAATGATTAATTGATAGTTTTCCCGCTGGAGATCCTTCCAAACATGTGATTCTAAAGCACTTTTTTAGAAAGTGCATTTTTGAATAAATTTCGAAAGACCTTCTTTGCCTTGTAGGTTAGTGCTGTATAAAAGGGTGTATGTATAATGGTACACTTGATCTGCCTTAACGAGCGCCCCCCAATACGGTTAGAGAAGACGAAATAACACTGACCGCTTCATTCAAATAAACTGAAATTTTAGTTTCAATAGTATCCACGTTTACTACGGTTTTATTGATCGGAATGATTGTGTGCTAATAGGCTCCTCCTGGCTAAACTAAGTTACCAAGTTTATTTGATTTCAATTATATGTGGTATTGTCACTTTTAAATGTCAAATGTTTTATAAAAGTGAGGAGTGCCCTCAACTTTTGGGAAATCTTAATTAGACTTCTTTTACTGGGAAAAGAATCTACTTTCAATTTCTACCCCTGACCTTGGCTTTGAAAGGAGCAAGAATATTATATGCTAATAGGTACGAATTGAAAAGTTTTTTAATAACGAATGATTTTTTAAATCTTATCTTAGTGTCTTGCTTAAGAAAGGAAATGATTTCCTTTTTATTGGTATGGGTGTTTTAGTTGGTGGTGTCTCAACTTGAGGTATTCGTGTGTAATTTTTCCCGTAGGCAGTTATTTGCAGGTTTGAGAGTAATCAGATGTGTTTATTCTGTAAATAGACGTCAATCCGCTTTAAACACCGAAGTAGTAACCATCATCACCATGATCCGATCGCCAGGATAAGTTCATCCGGTGAAAATTTTCCTGCGCCTTGTGTATTATGGGGACGAGTTGTACAAATGAATGTATAACCAAATGAGATTCCATTTACCGGAGGAAGTTCGAAGATTTTGAACTTGAATTCGAGTGATCAATGTCTGTTTTTCTGCATTAATTTAGATTAGAACTCGTATTTGATAGTTATTGAGCAGGAAAAGTTTCCAAGACCAATGATTTACAAAGTACATTTTAGTAATCACGTACTTCACAGAATGTCTCCATTTAGTTTGATGATACCATAATTTCGGTACCTATTCCATCTTCATAGCTACATAGCGATTATGTAAAGTGAGCTAATATTCGCAGCTTGTTTATCCTCTGTATGTAGTCAAATTATAATAAAAAAACTGGAGGGATTAGAATTCGATCTTCCGTGATTGCTCCTAACAAAATTATAATTGCCCGAATCGACTTGAAAGCACTTGTCTCAATTTAGAATTGACTTTTCACCATACGAAATGACGAGTGACCTAGTATGTAATTGAAATATCTCGCCGTACGCACTTTTCGGGATAGGTACTCCCAGGAACCCCTCTCAATCAACCGCCTTCCTTTTGAGCAATGTTTATCAAACCACTGGGGTTTGAATCCAACTTGTCCTTTCACTTCCGAAGGACAAAGAATTAGTGTTAATTGTGATTGTCTTTAAAATTCAAAAAAGGTTTTGATGGCTAATTTTGGTATATAAAAATAGTGTTTAGCCATTGCCGTCGAAGCCATTTGCCTCGTACTTTTTGTGCTTCCTAACTTCCAATTACTTCAATCAAGTAAACAACGCAGCCGCATGCCTCGTATTTTTTTCTTGTGACCGATCTAGCCTTGGTTACATATTTGTTTGAGTTTTTTCTTCAGTGTGTGAAATCGCCTATTTCAAAAGCTATATATCGTATTCCTATTCCTAATTGGTAAATTTTATGTTAGCCCCAGAAACATATGACTTTAATTCTTCGATTTCGAGAGGAGGGGAGATACGGTATATGAAGTCACAGTTTTCTCTTTCGGATTGCTCAACTCAAATATAAGAAATATGGTAAATTTTCGTATAATTCTTAGGTATTTATTAGTGTTTATCAATATTTATTCTGTTCATACTTTCCAGGATGAGTTGATCTTTATCCACCAAGATTGAGGGTGATATCTTAATGGATGGTGGTTTGACCATTGTTCTTTTATAACACTTGGAAAGAGTTGGGAGTACTGAGTAGTTGAAGTGAATGAAATTCGTTGCGGTTGTAATAAAATGATTTCTCCTACAATTAATGAAATTTTTCTATCCTACGGCCATTTCCACATATTATGCATTTTCTCGATCACATAACTGCCGGAATATCTTTCTGCAGTTGCAAAATAAATGCTAGAAGATGTGCTGATTCCAATAGTTTTCTTTAAATCTCAAAATGTTATAAATTCCCTAGATATAGAATATCGAATTTCCCTAGTAAACGATTGGAAAAAATACCTGTATTCTTTCCGGAATAGTGAACTGCGCAAACCGCGAAAAATGCATATACTATCCAGGGGAAGAAACACACACGCTCTTACCGATGATTCCCTACATGCTTTTTAAGACTTATGAAGAAAATGTGGATGTTTCCCAAATATTAAAAACACAAAATTGTAATATGTATAAAGTATTGTAGAATTCGAATGACATCTTGAACGATAATAAACTCAAAATTACCAAAGGAAACCTGTTCTAAAATAACCAATATAGCTAACATTTCGTATGATCTAGCCCCACTTTAGAAAAGACCTTACACCTTTGCCTCTCTTGTGGTTATAAATCAGGTATCATTTGTGATTCGGCAATTTCTGCTTCAGTTCACGACTATTTAGTCTCGTTAACCGTCTAAGTAGAAAGGTTAGTTAATTCTGGTTCAAATGTCAAGTGTATTTCGGTCAGCTCTGCTGTATTAGGATCATGTGGGATCATTTTG
The DNA here is from genome assembly GCA_900708905.1 of Hymenolepis diminuta. Lineage (NCBI taxonomy): Eukaryota > Metazoa > Platyhelminthes > Cestoda > Cyclophyllidea > Hymenolepididae > Hymenolepis > Hymenolepis diminuta. Next base: position 3,033,746 of record CAADRB010000014.1, on the reverse strand, counting down.
CTTTATCGGCTTTGAAGTGGTCAGACCGATCATTCTAATTAATCAGCCGGCCAATAGGCATTGGAAGTCAGGGACAAGGATTTGCTCATTAATCCATGAGACCAATAATGAAATTTGAGTTTTAGAAGTAGTAGAAGCAGTAGACTATTAATTAAGTAAATATTATGCAATTCAAATCCAAAGGCAGTAAATGAAATAAGTCGCTTGACTTTATTATCAACATCTTGTCAATTTCCTCCTCTTTTTCCCTCATTACACTTTACTGTTACTCTTCCGATATTTGAAAAACGGTAAATTTCTGTCTTGCCGTAACTTATGAAATCAATTTTAATTTTGCACAATGTCCCATTTAAGTGCCAATCCACTTAGAGGTAGTTGAATTTTGTCCGACAGTCTCCAATTATCAACTTTTCAGCATTTTTTTAAAAGATTATATTTATCAATCTATAGTTTCTGTTAAAGGCTGAATTATTTAACAATTTTTCAAATAAAAAATTAATAAGATTAGTAGACAAGCACTTTTTTCATTTGTGTTCCATGCTAGTTTATCGGAAATTTGATTACAAAGCTCGTAATTTCTTAATATCTACATTTACCATTAGCCTACTAGTTCCTTATCCTCGATTGACCAATCACTCTTATTTGTTAGTTCACAATTGGGTAGAAGGGTTACTAAAGGTACGTATACCTGTGATGCAGGGATTAACGTATTTGTCTACGAAGTCGAAGGTTACGGGTTTTATGTCCATCGGTGCACACACGGATAGCAAAATGCCCACCGTACTGGTTAAATCTGGCTTCAATTATCTATGCCACTGCTCTCCTCTACTCAAGATGAGTATTGCAAAATGCTTTACAAAATTGGTTTGGCATTTTTAATACAACAATAATTAAGTAATTTATCGAGTTAATATTTTAGCATACTGTAGGTCTTCCTTGTGTTTTTGATCTGCATAGGATCTATTTTTCTATTATTTCGAAGTTTATTTTCTATTTTCAGTGAACTGTATAATTTCTAATATGGAACTTAGAAAAATTAGAAGGATGTTCGACCACGTTTCAATAAATAAGCTCTGCATCGGTTCGCCCCATCCTTTGGTGCTTCCTGGATCATAATGTACCCTAATCGGGATTTCTCCCAAATTATTAATTCCTGAAAAGAATCCTGATATTAGATGATTATTTAATTGCACTTTGTGCATTCTTAATGGAAGAAAAAAATTGGTTAGAAGGAAATTTCACTGATGATTGATAGAATTCAAGGTATGAGCAAAAAATTTTTTCCCAACATTCATGATGGTCAGAAGGAAGGCGTCTTGGAATCCCTTTGGTTACGTAACTTCTATTCTGCTTTAAGTCAAAGATGGTTTGAATACTACATGTCATGATTTCATCCTGAACGTTAATATCAGATTCAATCTGATTTTTTTAAAATAAACCCTTATCTTTTTCGAGTTGAGAGGAGCGGTAAAAATCCCGAATCTCCTGGACCAAATCTCCCTATTCATTCTCCAAACTATTTTCTTACAGATATAGCTTTGCAGCCAGAAGTCCATGTAGTATAATTTATACTCTCTATAAATTGGCGGACATTACTACTCTACACACACGCACTCGCATACGCACATTTTTCCTTTTTTTTCCCATGACGGAAATGGACATCATTAAGTTGTGCACGTGTGTTAAATCTTCATTTTCGCAAATGTACCGTTTAGCCCAGTTCTGCAATCACTTCGTGGTGACTAATTCTTTTTTTTCGAAACTTCAAATGGCCTTGTGGGATGCACAGATAGCTAGTTAGGCCCCTGTATCCACTTTTCTCCCCACTTTCGCAAGATTAGAAAGTACCCGTGGTGATTTCTGTGTTCTAGCTAAATTGAAGGCCTCATTTCATTCCAATTAAACTCAATGATATTTGTTATTAAATGGATATTTATATACCTGGTCTCTTCCATATTTTGAGAACCTTTTATACTTAAATGATAACAAACGAGGTCTTCGGTGGTTAAGTAGTTGCTAGAGTATGTTTAATTCTTGTTGATTACTGTCCGATTTAATGGGTTGATTTCGAAACGAGTGCATCTCATGAAAAAAGTGAGCCTTTCCATTTCTTACTAATACAACCATGAATATTAGTGTTTTAATTTTTTTATTTATGAATCTTGAATGTGACACACACACTCGCCATGCATTTATTATTCGATCGTCATAACTAAACATTATAATTCTTTCCCATCTTTTTATACACGTTTGTCGAGTATTACAGACACAGATATTACCTAAGCAGTTTTTGAACAAATAAACTATAAAATTTATTTTCACATCCGTTATATTTGAAATTGGTTTCGATAAAAGCTAATGGAACTATTGTACTTTTTTCAACATCGGTGCTTAAAGTTAGCCTCATTAATAAATATCGATAATCCGATCAGCGAAAATTGGTACACATATATTCTGTCCTACTTCTTTAGTTGACCTGAGTAGGAGGCAAGCAGAAATACAATCCTGAATGTCCCAACATTCAGTTAATAGAGGGAATAACCTCTTCCAAACATTGTAGAATGTTTCGTAATAACAACAACCTTGGAAAAAATTATCCAATTTTCCAGGTTGGATGCTGTTGTCAAGCTGCAGCAATTAGTGTGTGAAGGGCTTAGTCACTTACGAAAGTCGTAAATCGAGGTCTTAGTGCAGACATTAATTGCAAAATTACTTCCTCATCAGGACAATTTCCCCAAGCATAGAGGTCCTCTAATGACGGCAAATTTTTTTTGTCTGAATGTATTGAAACTGCATTGAAATTTCATTTTAGTTGAAAATGGCAATGGTAAGCAGTTTTAAATATGGTATAAGTTGCTTAGTCGATAACGATTGTGGTCGGGTGCATCGCTATCGATACGTCATCCGGAAATCCCTCCATGTATATTCATCTAATGACTTTAAAGTTTTCTCTTGTGGGCATTGTAAGATAGATTTCAGGTAGAGTTTTAAATTTGCTGCAAAAATCGTTCTTTGATTATAATCAATTTCGTGATATTTCACAACAAAACCAGGACAAATGTTCAGCGTAGTTGAATATATGTTTGAAGGGAATCTATAAAGTTGCTATCGTTTCATCTCCTTCTAAACGATCCTAAAATCGCTATGTTCACTTTTATGTTTTTTTATTCTATTGGATCAAAATTTCGTATCGAATATATGATTTGGCCAGAGGCGTGCATAGCTCACAAACAATATTTACTCAGGAGAGTAAATGGAAGGCTGCAGATTTCAGTCGTGAAACCCATAATTTCTATATAGTACGAGATATTTGAGGGTGGTTCGGTTATGGGAACCAAGTTTTAGTAGCGACTGAGTGAATGTTACGCTGAACGTAGGTTTTCAAAAGCAAAGATACGCATTCGTCTTTAGTCTCGTAATTCTACGTCCGATAGCAGGAGAAAACTTAGTTAAATTTACCAATTTTGTAAGAGATCGGAAGAGGGGGAGGGGGGTTGTGTTACTCCTATATATTTGTTTCTGGTGCTGCAGAACTAAAGTGAGTCCTAAGAGGTCAAATTTCTTCTCTAATGTGATATATTTGGTTTATTTTTTTACTAAAAATTTGTGTTGCTGTACAGTAAGATCTCATAGGGAATTTATAATTTGTTTTTCATTACATTAGGTGTATAGGTTATGTCGGCGGTGTCCAGACATCCTATTCCCTATTCCTTCTGAATATGATATTATTGTATGCGCCTGCTTGAGGTGGCACTATCTTACTATTCACACTCAGTAAAATGTGTCGTCCAGTGTTCCAAAAGGTCTGTAAAGGTGTTCTGCAATTCATGGAATTCTTTTAAATTATAAGGTGCACCCTTTTGCAAAATGTTCTAAGGAATCTCAAAAAATCCTCATTGTATTTTGATTTGTATGTTATGAATGAACACTATTAAATTAGGGTTGAGTGGCATTTTATTATAGTGGACAGAAATTCCCTAGAATAACCAAAAATTCATAAATTCCTATAGCTAATTAAAGCAACCGGAATGGTCGAATTACTGAACTTTTCTCACAACTAACTTCTGGATTCCATCAATTCTTCTGATTTCTTTTTGTATTTCAATCTGAAGTTATTACAGTATTCGTATTGTTAGATTCAGTTTGTCTAAATCTGTCTGTCTATCCTGTCCCCACTCATTGAGTTCAACTAGCTACGGAAAGAATTAGTCAAATTGTATGCCCAATCCTAAGTATTATTAGTCATCTTTTTTTCTTAATAAAAGTCTAAAGTTAGTTTTATTGATGGTGCAATGTGCGCGAAATATTCTAATTCGCCGGCAATTCTAGCATCACTTGCTAATCACACTGAACAGCAATTCATATATCCTTACGTGCGAGAACTTAGCAACACTTCCATTCAATTAGTGGGAGAGCTATTGACGAAAGCCGATTCATTTTTATAACATGATAAATCTGTCTCAGATGTGGTAGAAGAAAATGATTTTAGATGCGATGATTGACTGAAAATTGATTTTTATTCACAAAGTAAGGTACATACTGTATAAATGTAAATGAATGCTTAGGACAAAATCATTAATCAAGTCTGTGTCTGCACTCCGATTAGTAGTGATGGTCTTCAGTGGATTTTGCGCCTATCCATTACATTGTTACTAGAGATAAATTAGTAAATAACTAAATAAGCAATTTCTTACTTTATCTCTTTAGGATCTTTGTATTGACGTCTACGATGAGGCGGAACGCCGTCTAACCAACTCATTTCTTGAATCAACCGTTGAGCCACCTAATTCCACAGGTCCGACATCCATTCACGGTGGTAGTGGCTCAACACGTCCACCACCCCCCACCACGTCTAGCGGTCGTCCACATTCAATGAGTGGGGCTCTGCTCCCCTCAATTCCTCCCTCCTCTAAAGTCTTCCATCCCGCCAACAACAACACTCATCCCTCCTCACTCATTCTCTTTTTCCTCCCACCCAACACCTCCTACACCTCCGTTCGCAACCAGGCACGTCAGAAGTTGGGACGTCTCTCCATGACAGCCTTTCGCGCCTTGGTTGTGGATGTATTACATGAGGCGGCACATCGATTAGTTCCTATGTTGGAATCTACGTCGGCTCTGCCTCTTGCTGTAGTGAGACCGAAGATGAGACATGAGTATACCACTTTTGGAGCAGAAGAAATTAAACAGGAAACACGGATGACGGTGAATAATGATGACGAAGTCCTACTGGTAGTTGGAAGTACTCCTGGTCAAGGCGGTCCGGGTATATCACCTAGAAATAGGACCACAAATGGAACTAATACCTCGTTTGAGGATCCAGTGTATGATCAGGTGCGTTTGGTCACTGATATTAAATCAGTGGTATCGTGTCACCGCATCTATAGCTGTTGCAATGTGATATTTCAGTAGCTTGGATTAGATATAAATAATCCTGTGTGGGATTAGGTGATTATGTGACCTATGTCCTGTCTTACTTTTTGCCGTAATTTATTACCTGATAAGAGATGTAAGACTTTTTCTTCTCTAGACTATTTTATTTTCTTTATCTTAGGGGGAAGGTGTATGAAATGTCACGGGGGTAATCAGAAAGGAATCATAGATTTTTTAGGACTTCAGATTCCTTTGTTTAACATTGATCACAGAAATGTAAAAAATTCATTTTTAATCATGAGAAGCGTCTAAATATGAGAAACCACAAGTAGTCCAGTTGGAGGTGAATAGAGTAGGGAATAAGCCGGGAAATTAAAAATGTCTAGATTAACTTGAATTTGGAATTTATCTGTTTGTTCATTTTTATTTACTGGGTATAATTCACCGCTGTTCCGGGGTAAATTCATGTCTGCTATGTTCTCAGACTGAGTGGTTTATCATGCCATCTCGATGCATTTGTTTCTTCTAATAGTCAGGAGTAACTAATAAATATTGATTAGAATGTTCTAAACTGCATCAGTATTGTGAATCTATCGTCATTAATACAGTAGCGATCTGATTTAGGTTGAAAAAATTTTGATTTTTTGATGCTGAGTTTTTGATTTACAATGATTTAAATATAAATATTTCTGACTTAATCTTCGTAGAGCTTAGCCTAAAAGTGGGCGACACTTTGGTACGCATTTCCTCGGTTAATTCTTCTTTTGTTAATAATGTCATGCATAAGGTTATTAAATGGAAAGGCGTAAGAGGTTTCTTCATTCCTCTGTAGTGGTTCGTTTTAACCATTTTTTTCTTGGTTGCTTTGTTTGAATACATGTAACAAGATGATGATTCACTTTGCTTGCTGGCTACATTACATCTACCCGTATTTTTCTACGAATTTCTGTAGTACCATGGTAATATTTGAAGGTTAGCTTTTCTGTCAATTTTGCCGTATTTGGCTCTGAACCAAAGCCAGGGTTGAAAGCGTGTTTATCTACTTTAATCTCCACTTTTCATTCTTAATATGAAGACCACCGAACCACCGCGCTAAGTTCTTGACATTTAAGGAAATTCATTCTATGGATTTCTAAGTTTTCTCTTATTCTCTTGACAGACATACACCGGCATTTTCGCCATTTGTTACGTCTATCTAATCTAATTTTCCTGACACCTGATTTCTTGATTTTCATAATCTGCAAAATTTGACGGGTTTCTTTATGCGGTCACCACAAGCTCATACGCATATTAAAATGTAATTGCTTCAGAACGACAATTGGTTTTTAATTTGAGCACCCCTTCAAGTAATCGCAATTTCGTAATTTATGAAAATATAGGCTACTTAAATAACTAAAGTAGTGGTGATTTTTTCTTCCAGGTTGCAGTTGATACAGAGACTGGTACAGTTACGCGTGTATCAACTGCTCAATCTCTCGGTACAACTGCAATTTCTAGCAACGCTTCAATTTCGAATTCTGCTTCTGCGACAACAGCAGCAATTGCTCCAACTGACTTTAACAACAGTACCACTGAGCAGCAAATGCAACTTGAATCCCAAGCAGATGAGGAAGAGGACCCAACATCTCAACAACAAATCTTTGTCTCTATGGGAGAAGAAAGTCTCTCCTCTGATGCCCCTCATACCGATGTAGATTCACGGCCTGGTGTCGTGCTCGGCTCAAGACGCCTTCATTTACCTGCTACTGGGCATCTTGCATCATATCGAGCTAGTGTACCGGCTTCCGCACATAGTAATGCGTACACGGGCATTTCGAAACAGACCACTGCTGCTGTTGCTGGGGTTGCGTCGACTGCAATTTCATCTTCTTCCACATGTGGGGGTTCCTTGGAGAGATGCGTGGGTCCAACAATGCTTCACCAGTCCGTTGAGGGACTGCGAAAGGAAGCTAGGTTTTCTTTGGTCTCGGCAGCTGTTCAAACGTCGGCAGAAGCTTCAGAAATGGAAGCCTCAGAGCAGAATGAACAGTCGGATTCACGATTTACGGAGGTCGAAGCAGAAGTAATTAGGTTGAAGGAGGAGAGAGAAAAAGCTGCTCAACAGGTGCAAGCTCTCACCACGAGATTGAGAGAGCTGGAAGCGATCTGCGAACGGTTGACGGAAGAGAATGTGCGTTTCCTCTACTCATATGTAATATTCATTACTGTTTCTGCTGAAATAGTTTATTTATTTGATTCAAACAATTAAAGTTATAGGCTGGTTAAGTAAGTGTTCTGGGGTAATCAGAAAATATGGCGTGCATTGTATGTTCTTAATTCTTTGTCTCATATATAAGGTGGGAAACATACATTTGCAAGAGGAGCTTTTGAACCTTTTCAGACCTCTCCTTTAACAATTTAAGAGTTGTGCTTTGATACAGAACAATATGGAAGAGTAAGAAATGCCTGTGGTTGTATTAGAACATTTAGTGTGTCCGGTATCTGAGCTGGTACAAAATACGAAATAAATTACCTTTTAAATCCTCATTTAAAGACATAAATCGGAAATGAAAATGCCCATATTATCCACCTCCGTTGCATATTCTCTAGTATTGAAAAAACGGAAATTGAAAACACGTCAAATTCGAGAAACCAGTAAATGTTTTCTATCCAATATTTACTTGTTTTTCACGGCCAATCTTACCTACTTCGTTTTTTTGACAAATCTTTACAGATACAGATAGTTTTAATCTGAGTGAGTAAGGAGTTTCATTAACTCGACAATTTTCTGTTTGTGTAGCCAGAGATTTTCTTGAACATTGTAATTGGAACATAGAAATTGAATCTGCTCCTGTCACCGAAATCGTTTTGATATTACTTGGAAATCACTTCGGTTCATTATCCTAAGATAAGGAGTTATATTCATTTTCTTCATAGGGAGTATCTGCATTAAATGTTACTACGATCTTATATTGTAAGTTGCTTTCTGTATATCCGCCTCTTCATTACAGCTGATTGGATGCTTCGACCGGTTGGTACTGATTTACATCTTTTTGGATGGCCATATTATCTTGGTAATTAGCAGATTTACAAATTCTCATAGTTATAGACTTGTTTAGCGGTCAAATATAAGCCGTGTTTGCAAATGCATAGTATTATTTGTATGCTTTACAGAATGCCTTGAAGGCTGCATTTTCTGCTGGAATGGTAAAGACCCACGAAGCTGCCGCTCGTTCTTCATCCACACCTAAACAATCAACTCCACCAGTAGACTTACATACAAGAACCACATCTTCGGTTATCACCGCCACAGAAGGTGAAGGAGAAAGAACTACAGAGATCCATGGTAGTGCCACCGAGATTTCAGAAGACAATTCCGATCTCTCTGAAGATGATGAAGATGGTGAAGGCTACACAAATGGTAACCTCCACGGCCCACCCAAACCACAGTCTGTCATCTCAGGGAATAAACGGCTGAATGGCTCCTCCAGTAACTATGCCGTTGGGACCCAATGCCTCGATTCTGGAATACTTCTTCGACAGGGAATCTCCTTGTGGGGTAGGTCGACATCACCTGCTGATGCAACAACTGTCGAAGTGACAACCACCACAACGACAAATTCAGGACAACCTACCAATGCTTCACAACTTCAACCCTCTACGTCGACACAAGCTGGACTTGGAGCAGTGAGATCGTACGTAAATTTACAAAATACTAAACCATCGGCGGCACGAACTCCGATTGGAAAGACTCAACCAACTTCTTCACCTCTTGGAGGTGGATTGCGTAAGTTTATATTTAATTTCTTTTGAATATAGAGGCTAGTGATCTTTAAGAAAATTAGTATTAGGTGATCTTGATTAATTATTTTCTGTATCCGTATTACTTACTTCTAACGCATATTTGGAAAGTTAGTGGCCATAAATTTGCGCATATACTAATATCAAATGGGGTGGCGTGTGTGTGTACTGTAGGCGGGTTTAATTTCGTTGACCACCTCAAATCCTCAGCTTTCCCTCTTCCCCTCATTTTCCTCTCCTCTTTGTGTTATTTATTTGTGTAGAGGATGAATGTCTACAAGCGCCAGATGACTACCTGGGCGGCCAAGATCGGTCTTTGGCCTTCCAATTCCAAATATGGTTTTAAATGTATCCCATACCCCATACATACATACCCTATACCTCAACTTAAATTCACCTCTAAGCCTTCTAACTCTCTTTAAAGCTTGACTGACTGGACAAAATTACCTATTAACTTTTTGCCCATATTTTCGCCTCTCTTTTACAAAGAAACTGAAATAGTGCACGTAAACCGGCTTCTAACAGCGGTGATATTAAGCTGATTGATGTTATGTCGTTAATAGTTATCACGGTGCTTTTCGATTTTTGATCGTATTACTGATAAATAATATAATGTACTCTAATGAAAAACGTCTCACAATAAGTTGAAAAGAGGTGGAATATTAAAACTCTAATCTAGATATTGCGTTGGTCTGATCAGTTTCTAATTCTAAAAGATTTTGTAAAAAGGGAAGAATAATATTCGATTAGCTAGTTTGATCACAGAATCGGCTTGTGTAAGTAGCAGTAGCGGTTTTTCATTTTGGTTTAATTCACAATAGACTCTACTGTCAATTGAAACGATTCCTGACTTATAAGGTACTTGAATGTTCGCATTGGATGGACATAAACACGCGGAGTGTGGAAAATTGTTTTGACGTTTTCAGTCACATCCATTTCTTAGAAAATGCGTCTATGTTTATTCTAAACGTGACGCTTCTGCATGACTCCTTTTGGTATTGATGCTTTGTTCATTTTGATTTTTTCTGACGCGTACCCAGTTTGCATGCGAATTTTCTTGAGGCAAGTTATGTACCTGAGGGGCTTTAACTAAAATTATACACAAAAATATCTTCTGGCTGTTACAAACGAATAAAAATTACATGATCCACTTACATTATGTCAATGTTTATTACGGATTTGGCATATAAGGAGTTCGTAAATCTCTGTGCTCCTTGCAATTAGACAGTGTTAGTATGCAAATTGAATCGTTGATGTGAAAAACTAAATCAGATTGTGTATTTAAATCATTCTCAAAATGAGAAACCCTGGAATTTATCAATGACTGTGAACTGAACTTTTCGAGTTTAAATTGACAGATTCTGAGGAAACTATAATTAAAAGGAGAATCATACAGTTTTCGTTAGTCAGCATTTCCTTATTGTTGGATTGGTTAAAGTTAGTATAACGCTAAGTAGCCACCGATATAATCCTGGACTGCTACTGCGACATTGTTAGATGCTGCACGAAAGTGATATTATGGTAGTAGTCGGCTCAAATCATGTAGATTAATTATGAATAGGACAGGGGTCCTGTAACTCAACTTCAGTCTTTTGTTAAGAAAATGCGAATGCTCATATGGTTTCTGGTATATGTAGATTGAATGGCCGCCTGTTCAGGTAATGTTTGCAGTTGTGGTGAGATTGAAATTTTAGTCACGAACGAAGGGGGAATCCAATAATCGATCATTCTACCCATCGAGGATATTCAAATCGGTTTTTTATAATATAAGTTGCCTGTGGTGTTTCCGAAACTTTAAATACGTATGATCTGGAGTTGATTAGTGTCCAATACCTCTTAGCTATTTTAGACAATACAAAATACTGATACTACTTAATAATATCATTTCACTTTCCTCTATATCTGTTTTTAAAATGCCGATTGGATTTATATGCATTCATACGATATTTTTTGTATGTGTACATATATAGCACCGTTCTAAATGCTTCTTCTGGACTGTTCATTCATCCTTATATAGGTGATAAATTCAGATTCGTTAAAAGTAACTCTTATGTGACCATTAATGTTTCAAACTCTTACAATGTAATAAAGTCGTCCGAGAACTGTCGAATATAGAATAATATAGTATTATTAATAATGGATTAGTTTTTCCCAATCTTATTTGATTTTTTCACAGTTTAACTAATGTATTCAGTGCTAATAAGGGATACCATTTGATATTGTAAGTCTTTTTCATATCATTTGGTGATTGGGTTTGTACGTACAGGCATGCAATAATTGGTGAACACATTTCATCATGTACATATATTTGTATAAACTAGATATTTTGGCACCCATTTTCAGAATCGCACGCATTCTAAATACCTTATTAAGCAATACAACTGTTCCCCTTTCCACGGTAATAACTATCTAACTTCACCCTTTGGATTTGTCCTTCTTGCCTTGTAGATGAAGTCGAAGTGCCAGACGATTATACAGCGCCAAATGAGACGGGAACTCCAAGCCCTGCACCCCCAGTTGTTTTCTCAACACAAACCGGTCGCTGCAGTAGTAGTGCAGGCGTACTCCGTACTTCTTCTGCCACCCCGACAACAGCAGCGGTAGCCCCCCATCAATTTGATGCAATACGAACTTCTGGCGGCGGTCCTGAAACCTCCACCTCTCAGGTTGATTACTCTATTCCTCCTCCTGCTCATCCTTCATCATCCACTGGTTTGTTGAAGAAAACCCCTCCTGTTCATCCGGTGTCATCTTCTGGAGGAGGACCGGCGTCTTGGAAGCATCCGCCGTATGAGAGAATTGTTCGTGGAGTGGAGTGCATTATTGTTAGGATACGGGCACTTCTGGATGTACGTTTTGATTGTTCTCGTTCTAATGAGTTTCGCGACACTTAAGATTTTTTAGGATCTAAAAATGATAAAGTCTTCCTATAGGAGGGTTGAATCATCTATTAGTGTTTGAATTCACTTTGACAGCCTTGTGTGATTTTTTTTTAGCATCAAATCGCCTTATAACAAGTTCCTAGGACCTTGTTTTTAAAAGAGAAGGCGGAAGAATTTGAGATTGAACGCTATTGAAAACTGTCAATTCTAATCTTTTTCTTCCACAACCAACAATCTCCTAGTTGAAATATTGGTAATCTTTGCGCCCATTAGACCTGCATATCTAAGTGTGAAGCTTGTTGGAATGATTTCTCGACCCCTTAAATATGAGATTTTCCCAACGCTCATCTTGAGCAGAGAAGCAGTACGGATGTTCTTCAATAAGAAACTCGCATTCTGCTTTTCTTCCTTGACGTTTGGTCATGGCATCCACTGAATGTGAGCTCAGAGCTTCGAACTCCTGACTTCTGACTTGGAAGTTATTCTTTCCACTGTCGGTGCAGTTTGGTACGGTTCCAAATCCGCAGTAAGAGAGCTGAATAAAGAGGAGTCATGCTGGTCGTAGATCTGCTGAGCTAATTTTCACCACATAAGAATTTTGCAACGCTAAAAAGGGGAATGACGCCACTATCCAACATTTTGAATTGATTAGTTCCAAGTGTACTCTTTCTTCTTTAAACCACCTTAAAATGATCTGTGAAACGTAAAATTACGATAACCCCGATTGAATGCAATCCCTCATTTTTGAAAACCGGTATTTTGTGCCATTGTTAACCAACGCTCTTAAAGATAAGTTCCAACTTCGCTAAAAGCTCTCGAATATACCAGCTCATAACAGTCTTGAGGACAAAGGGGCACCAATCGTGATTTCAGCTACATGAACATACCTAGTTTCAAGACAGATCTTACATATCACTTTTTTCCCTCAGTATTAGTGTTAAAATGGAAGTTCTTAATTGCCTTTCCAGAGGAGTATCCCATTGGTAAATGGCCGGGATAAATGTTAGGTGATATCTTTGACAAATAAGGTCTTTTTCAGGCTGCCAATGCAAGGCGTCTTCACGAGCAGGTTCGTTCATCTCAACTTATTCAAGCAGCAGTACAAGACCTGGTGGTCCTGTTCCCCCCAATCAGCAAGTGTCACCCCACAGTGGGATCAGCACTCACCTCTCTCATGTCCAATTCTCAGAAACTGCGCCTCCATTGCGAAGCAAATGCCGAACAGAGTGCTTCCTCTGTAAGCCCGAGGAGCAGTAGCAGCAGTAGTAATCAACTGATCACTTTCGCTCATGAAATCGCCAGCGCTGCTAAGACTATTCTCAATTTCTTCCAAGCTGAACGACATTAATATGTCTGACATGTAATTATTTAGCAAACTCTTCCCTCTTTACCCCTTTTCCATCCCTTTGTACATATGCGTTTTATTCTCTCTCCCTCTGTCTCTTTCTCTTTTGCATGTGTATATTTACTACATGAGCGTCTTATACACAAATATACTATCAGTCACATCTATAATACTATTATTACCGTTTTATCGACCTGTGAACCCGTATTCTTCTTCAATTATGTGCGAGCTTATCTAATCTTCCAATTCTTCTTGAAATATATATATATATAAATTTGATCCAGATAATGAGACTGGCTGTCTTTTTATTTGCTGGAGAAGTTAAATGTTATGGTGATTGAGTGAATGAATGCTCTGTGGAGAATCGGTTTTATTTATCAACAAGTCTAGTAAAAGGGAGTTTAGAGGTTGGAGTGTAGTTTCTTCTAGCTTCTGATTATCTAATAGGATTAGAAAAAAGAGCAAATCTGAATGAGGGCAATGGCACTGAAAGTAAGACGGAATGGTGGTGGAATATGTTACTTAAAGGTTTACATTAACGCTCGTGTAGGTGTGAAGTGACCTGAGTTAGAGCAACGTTACCATGTACTTTGGTCCTAATTAGAATGATTAACTCACTGGTCTGACCCTATTTCGTTCTCTGTACAAACTGCTGCCGTGTTTGGTCGCTTTACACTTAACTGAATGTCATACTTCGGACTGGCTTAGAAAAGTGGTATTAAAATAATAATAACAGTAGTGGACTGCAAATGAACTTAGGAGTACTTCAATCGATGGAGGAAAAGGGACATTTAAACGGTTTTTCATGTGACGAATCCTTGTTATTCTGAGCAAAACAGATCCTTTATTTTGTTGTGATGTTTTTACTCTTTTTGTTAGAGTATTCAAATTTTGCTCTTCCTTAATCATTTAAAAGCGGGATTAAATTAAGTGTGTAGTTCTTTTTGGTGATACGATTATAAATATTACGTCAATCTGCGGCATGTTTATTCGTATCAGCCAACTTTTATGCAACCATAGGACGTGTTTAAATCTAAGTTCACCGTTCATGTATCAACAGGTATAGATCTGAAGATCAACGAATCCAGTCGTTCATTGTCCATGGGTCGAAAATCTAAGTTTATTGGCCTTTGGAAAAGAATATCCTATTTAGCCACCGAAAGTTTCTTTAAAGTTCACTAAAGTTCATTCAATTAGTAAAATGTATTTTTGCGATTAGTAAGGGCTAACAGCAGTGAAGCAGAAGACCAGGAATTGATTAGACCAGGATATATTGAGCAAACCGCAATACAGACTCTCAAGGGGGAGAAAAATGAAAAAGAAAGGGCATTAGAAAGCAGCGAAAGAGGATGTGTCTATCAGGCGAAATTTTTGTTGCATGTGTTCTCTGTGCGTATTGAAAGGCTCTTTATTTTCGTCACTCACGTGAGGACATAATTGCAAGTTTGCTTTTGATTAGACGGGACAATTAGAGAAAAATTATGGATAATATTGAACAGAAAGGGTTGATTACCGAAACATTGCCTTAGTGATACTGTCCTCTGTGTCCACCATCCGAGTAACACTTAGTTAGCTTATTCTGATCGATGAGGCTGGACCATTTGAGGACACACAATGTCTATCCATAGAGGGCTTGGGGTCACAGGAAAGGTTAACAATTTCCCACATCACTATGAGGACGATATAATTAATTTTAGCGATTAGTGATGACGTAAGATGGAGACTTGGAGGGATACATCCTTCAGTATAAACATGACTGTGTATGTTAAACAATATTTCTGGATCTTTGAAAAGCTTCATATGTCAAGCCAAACTGTCTCAAGTGATTGCCCAAGATATCCTCTTCTGGGTACCACTTCCGACGACGAAATTTATTTTGCTCAGTCAATCGCTTATGATCACCGTTACTCCACGAGATAGTGAGAATTCTCATTTTCTTTTGCAATATTTGTAAAGTTTACTGAATTTAAATGTTTTCAAATCGTTCACTCGAACATCCTTGATAAGAGATTCGCATTCTAACACTGCTGTTCGACATTCCAAATAATGAACAGGCATCTAATTCTCTAGACATTATGCTCGTGACCTCCAGCACCGATTGCCAAATCATTAACATCTTCTGCCTGGGGGTGTATTAGGTGTTTCAAAAGATAAATCTGCTGAGCTGTATAAATTAATATTATACTTACCCACCCAGAAGTTCAAATTAAGATAACTCTGGAGTCTCCAACTTGTTAATTGACCTTCCGTAATCAATTGAGTAAGGTCTCCAACTTAGGAGTTAAAATACAATGGTTAACATTTTCTCATCCGACGTCATTGATCCAAAAAGGAGATAACAATAATAGTTATTCATATTTACTGCACTACCCCCCCGAAAGACTGATCCGCATTTAATCAATGTTATTTTAACTCCTGTCTTAAAATAACCTAATCGTCAACAGGCAATAATTTGTTAAATGGTACATTATTACCGACCTAATGCAAGACAATAGTACTCAAACTTTTCCACCTAAAATTTTCATTATTTTCCAAAGGCCATCAGAATAATAAATGGAATCCATCGACTACGCACTTTCACTACCACCTTCAATTAATCACACCAAGGCAATACTTTCATCAATTTCCGCCAAAATATGTTTATCAATTTATTTTTTAATTATGCGCAATAACATCCAGAAGAGCTATTCGTTGGGAATCTAGCGAATAAAAATTTTATACACGATTTCGATTCTATGCTGATTTCTTATCCTCCTCCATCAATTGTTGATGCATTTCGCGGATGGTGGGATAGACAAGGTCAGGTGCAAGAAGAGCTGCTTTAACAGGGTCAGCTCGAACTTCCGACAAAAGTGTTTCAGAAGTGACTCCACTCATCACACAGACTGTACAGAGACCAGCCACTTTGCCCATTTGGATGTCTGTGTCCAATCTAGAACACAAAAAGGACATGTTTAAATTAGACTTCCGTTTAAAATCAGCTAATTTGTATACCTCCATCATCATCCTGTCTTTTATGTAGATCAGAATATACGCTTTATCCTACCTTCGCACGTATTCTCACTTAGTCAATGATCTGTCTGCTAAAACAATGACAAACAGGCCACCCAAAGACAATCCATTTCTGTACTAACTCAGTAACCTAATTATGCTTCCCCCTCCTAACTTTGAATAAATTGGAGCCGGCAAGTTAGCGACCAGGGATGAAGGTTCAAGGCATCCCAGATTTCACGTTTAGTGATTTAATACTGTAGATATTTCAATCAGTTATAGGAAGCCCAATTCTTGTACCGCAACGAGTTTTCCTTATTCGGTTAAACTTTCATATTACTCTTTTCACTCAACTTTATGCATTCCCTTTCCTAAATTGTTTCAATGTAAAGATAAAAGGAATTAGAAGAGTAAGAGCCCGATCCAATAAAGGAATTCAGAAAACTAGTCTCCTTCCAATTGTACAGCTAATTAGGTACTTTAGGATCATGTGTGTAACAAAAAGGAAACAGAAGTGGGATTTTATTGCCAAAGTGGATATAGAAATATGGTCAAGATTTGCTGAGTTCTTCATCAGTTAAGTGAGATTATTAGGCAATGTATATGCATAACTCTTAGAATACCAGTGGGGTAATGATAACCGCATCTCTACCAAGTAGATCCGACAATTAAAGATATAAAAGCAAATGCTTAAAGAGAGTAGAGTTCAAATTTACCACTTATTGACCCCAGAACATCTTTTCTTAAAATATTTTGCTCAGATGAATTAAACTGACCTATTTAAAATAATTTAGCGCTGTATGAGGCAAAATACTCTTAATCTATGATACGCTTTATAGCTTATCCGATAATAATCGATATAAACTTTAGAAAGGATGATATGAAACAACTAAATGTACTCACCTATCACCAATAATCACTGATGTCTTTTCTTCTGCGCCATACTTCTCCTTTATGAAATCCCAGACAGTTGTAAACGGCTTCCCAAACACGGTTGGCTCCAAACCTGTTGCCTTTCTTACCGACGCAACTATCGACCCAGTTCCTTAAATAATCAAATGGACAATCAAAGATAAAAGCACACATTTTAGGTCAAAAATCAATGAGATCATACCAGGCTTAGCAAATTCATCGCAAGGCAAGAGAGCATCCTCATTTGTTACATAGAATTTAGAACCTCGAAGAATATAGCTAGCTGCTTTCATGACTTTCATGTAATTAAAATATGAATCAAATCCAACGATAACACCAGGAACCTAGAATGTAGAATTATGAAATATTGAAAAAATGTAATACGTTATCTCGCAAATGTGAAGCGTTGAATTCATCGATTGGCGTGGTATCCGGCTAGAAGATAAGTAATTAGGGAAATCAAAAACATAGACATACACCAATTCCAAAATATTCAATTCCAACTTTGTCTAATTCCTCAGCGATGCCAGACTGACCCATTACATAGAGGGGTCCTTTAATACCCTGCTTTGCCAAATAGTTGGCCGTAATATTTGCCGAACAGACAATTTCTGACTAGATTAACATATTAAACGTAAGACAAACAAACTAGATCAAGTGGTAGACCGAGTTTCTTGCATTTTACTAAGTATTTTTCCACTGATTTAGTGCTGTTGTTTGACACTAAGAGAACCTCCCGACCACTTTCCTTTAAATAGTGAATGAACTCTGCCGATCCCGGTATTATTCCCTTCGGATTCCAGAGGGTACCTAAAAATATGTGAAATAAAGGCGAACGAACCATCTGCATCAAATAAGAAAGTTTTATAGGACTTTAGCATTTGCAGCACTTAACCTTATTTAAAACTCCAACCGACCCATATCACAGCGTCTTCGAATTCATGGTAGTATTGACAATATAATTAAACTATTTGAAGGTTACATTGAATTTTCGGCTTTCATTTCACGTCTACTTGTAAGAGTAACTATATGAAATTTTTGATTTCGAAACGTTATTATTGATTGGTTGAATAGCGGGAATAGTAAATTACATTAGGAGTTCAATTTACTAAAATGCAGACATTATCAACTTCGCTAGGTTCTGAAGAGAGTGCATTATTCTTATTGGAATTTTTTCCACCTTTTCATTAACCTAAGAAAGTTTTCATTCAAATATACAACTATTTTCGGCATGTCTGCATTTCTGCATGAAGTTTCATGTTATTAATAATTTTAATGAGTTTACACCAATGGAATAGAGGTAACTGATATTCAGCACTTGATCTGACTCCTGTATTACATGATGTGATGCCTTAGCAATACAATATAATGAGCACATATCGTTGTGTTTGGTGGGATCTAGAATATATGGAGACCCTTTTAATGTGAATATTCTTTAAGCTTGATTATCGGCAATATATATGAAAATTGATCATTTTGTTCTTGGAATATATAATTTAAAGTAATTTACCAGAAACAAAATGGATTTATCATTACATTTTATGAAATTTGTCAATGGAATCCTGCATCGATAATTAAAGTGGTTAAGATTTGAATTGTTGTTGTCTACTGTAAGGCTGATTATTTTAGGATTAGATTTGTTCAAAACACTTTAGGTGTATACTAGGTGTATACATAAAAAGAGATTTGAAAAAAATTATTTCAAAATTCCTTTCACACTATTACAAGGCGGAGGCTATGAGTAAGTCTTCATAAGAAAGATGGGTGGTTTGCTAAAACGCTATTGAAATCCCATCTATCGAAGCTAGATATCTAAATTTGTTCGTACAAAGCATTGGCTGATATAAATTCCGGGAAAGTCTAATCAGGTATTCTCTGCGTTTGAAAGTGAAACTTGGAAAATACGTGCTACCGAATAATCCATCTCAAATATGAATAATATCAGTCGCAAATGAAAGTAATATAGTGGTCCACAATCGACCAAAATAAATTGAATCTATTCCGAATGATTTTAAGATGTTTTAATTTTCATATACTCTTAAAAGTTGTATTTTTGGTGACAAACCACAAATTTATACATCACACGGGTGCATGATATCTCAAGGTGATTCGACTCACTCTTATTCCTGCTGTTACGTTCATTAAGGATATCGCCACTATTATGTCATTCTTGTCACCCCTTTGAGATACCTCTTTGTATTTATGGGCGGTCTCCTTTTTCATAAAAATGACTCACTCACAATACTTTAACAAACTTGC
The DNA here is from genome assembly GCA_900708905.1 of Hymenolepis diminuta. NCBI lineage: Eukaryota > Metazoa > Platyhelminthes > Cestoda > Cyclophyllidea > Hymenolepididae > Hymenolepis > Hymenolepis diminuta. The sequence goes on along the minus strand of CAADRB010000014.1, from coordinate 3,014,204 downwards.
ATTCACACACGACATCTCTGCACCCAAACCCAATCAGCTTCTCTCCCCTGAGTTCTCTCTTTCCTTCCCAAAATGGCTTTGCATCAAGAAGCTTCTCTTTTCTGTAGTTTTTGTAGTGTAGATCGAAAGTATTAAGAGTGGAATAGCTTATGTATTTAGGTACTTAAAAGATCGATTAGCTGATTTTCTCTTACATCTGCGTTTAAACGGAAACCATCTGGCAACAGCCTCGCTTTTGGAGACTCTTAGAAATTAAAAGTAAGATGAGCAAGTACTGGTTGCTCAATCATCATAATTGCAGATGTGATCTGATAACTTGGAGATGTCTTCATCCGGTAGATGGATATCATTAAATTTGAATTAAAGCGGATGATGGTGAAATAACGTGCGATCAAGTCAAACCGGTAAAAATATTATGAGTGAAAGAACAGAAAACACGCTACATCTGCAAGTCAGATATAGTAGGGATAACCTGAACTATGAGATTCCCCAATTGTCCTCAATCCTCCTTTTTAATACTGAACTATCCTTCCAATTCCGTCTCGCTTGATGGCAATCCATGATAGGATGCTGCAATTTTTGTTTGCCGTGTTTGAAATAATAAGAGAATTACTCTACATTCAGATGAAATTATTAAAATATATAAATATTAACTTTCAAATGGCTGGAGTTTAACTTCCCAGATCAGGTAGAAAAAGCTTTACAACGTAAAATCAAGATTCCAACCTTTACGGAACTTATATTTATGTACGATGGCAGTTGTTTTCAATTGCGATAAACATCTAACCAAAAATATCATGCACATTAATAGGCATGAATATCGGGCAAAATTAAAGTCCAATAAAATAACATATTGCGACAACGTGAACAAATATTTTAGAAGATTTTGATGAGGCTTTATTATTCGTATCTAGTTATTTATATATCGTAATAATACAAAAAGTATATTTTTCAACGTACTTAATAATTATTTTTTATTGCCAAAATTAAATTCATCATTGTAATTATACTTGTAATAAAGAATTGTTTTGCAGCAAAATTTGTTTGAAGCTATCAATCTGTGCAGGGTTTAACATTAATCCTGTGATAGTTTTAAGGTCAGTCGATAATTGAGGTCACATGAGTCGCTCTGTTTTTCTATTTGCACACTGAAGGTCGTTCACCGGTAAACGGATTTAGTTGTCGTTTTCAGTCGTAACCGGTGCTTCATTTATAATTTTGGATCAAAATTTTTAATTATGGCAATAGAAGGAAAGGCAAATATTGATACATTGCTGATTGCAGCTGAGGTTATTGAGCGTGACCATGTTAAAAGTGGTATGTTAATCTAATTTATTCATATTTTGAAAATTAGTCCATTTTCAAACCAAAGACCACTTATTTCAACGTGATTCACTAATTCAAAATGCACAAAGGAGATTTTCAACCGCTTATGCAACGCCAATTACCTCAAATTTAGATGTAAGTGTTGTATTTTTATGTTATATTATTTACTTGCGTCTTTTATTGATTTTTAATTAATTTTTATCTAGTAATTTACTTTGATATATTTGATCCAAAGTACGGTGAATGTTTACTAATTCTACAAGGGCAACTAAAATTTATGTTCGGATTAAATGCCCTTGACTGAAATAAGGTGATACAATTTAACATTTCGAGTAGTTTTGTTTGTATTTGATGTTTAATCATTTTCATTTATTAGTCTGTCTCACTTCGTTTATAATTGATAACTTATCTTAATTATTTCTCTTTTAAAATGGTTCTCGCTGTCTAGAATTGCAGTATTCTAAAATACATTAATTTTTCCTTTAGGACTTAAATGTCATTTCATCTTTAATTTCTTTAGTGTAATTGGGTCTATCTATTAAACATATCTGTTTTACTGTATATGTGGTTTTTTATGAGTCTCAATGAGGGAAAAAATTATGTTTATTTATTTAGGCATAGACCTAGTTTTTACTATTAAAAGCTTTCATTGTTTTTGTGCTCTATAATTTGGTTGTGACATTTGGGAGTTATAGTTATAACTATAGTTGTAATTATTTATGCATCGATTTACTTAGCTTAGATTATTGTTTCAAATTGGCAAGCTCAGTTATGTTTCATTACAGTTTTTCATTTAAAAAATTGTCCATTTTTTAAATTTCGTATAAATTTTCTTCCTATAAAAAGGTCACATTATCAGTTTTCGCTTCACTAAATCACGACATGACCTTCATCTCAGTCACTTTATTTTCCTGAACTTGTCTTGGTCTAACTAGTCGCACCTGACTTTCTTACAGTTATTTTATAACACCTGGTTGTGTTATATTAATATTGTTTTTTTCGTACAATAATTATTCTAATTTATAATTGCTTGGAAATTAGAAAAAATTAGTCAATATCGCAAATCCCCTTATCCTCCCCTTATTTTTAATTGTTCTTCTACGCTACAGGGGATGAATATTCTCTTAGGTTCTCTCTGCCAGACTTTAATCCTTCAATTCATTTTCGTTTTAAAATATTAATTCGCAGCTCCTACTTTTCTACAAATGCTTCAGAAAAAATTAAAGCTCTCAAAAACAAATTTGAGCATATCTGTCAAATTTGAGGTCATAGGTCCGAAAATTATCGATATACAATCTGTTGTAATTGTTGCCTAAGTATTCTATTACAAATGTCATCTTCCTTCTAAAATAGGCAATTTTTCACCATTTCAGAATTTACTTTACTTAGGTCATCATAGAGCTTAACACGATCATTTATTTATTATCTTTATTTAAATTAAGCCGGATATTATTTAATTTGTTAAATAAATTTTATTTTGCATCGTCAATAAGATTGTTCTGATGGATAGTGTTTTTATGTTTATTTAAGTTCTCTACTGACATTATTATTCCCTTTAAATCCGTTATCTTTTTTCTTAATGTAGATCTTTAAGGAATTATAAAATCTACAATGTTCTCTTTTGAATTAACACAATTTAAATTTACTATCCTAGTTGATTCTCATTTTTTCCCACCTTTACTTTTTTTCATAGTTCCAGTCGACGTCTGTCTCGTCGTCTGCATCTCCGACGTCTAGACGTAGCTGGTTAACCAGTGACCTTATAACTTCTACCACCACTGCCTCCCAACCTCCACCACCACAAGCAGGCAACTTTCCCAACATCTCTAGCCTTGTTACTCTCGCCGATCTCAAAAATGTCCTCTCTGCAGCAGCTGCTGCCACCCCTGTTACAAACATTTCCCGGTCGACACTTGAGGGCAACGGTGAAGGAAACGGCTCCAATAACAACACTGGCTCAAGTAAGTACTTTCTCTCCCTCTCTTATCTCACCCAGAGATGTTTTTGTATGTATAACTTTTTGTGATAGAGTATTCTTGGGTGTTTGTTGTTATTGCATTCGGCCTTCCTGCCTTGTCATGCAGAGAGAATCAGCATTCAGAAGGAGGAAGAAAGCTGCCTGTGTAAACTCACACATGCTTATTTCATGTGTAGGTGCGGAGAGAGTGAAAGGACCAGTGTGGAGATTTATGCGTGTATACTTGTATTTGTGTATAATCAAATAGCTATTTCGTTCATCGTATCTTTTACCATTAACTCTCTCGCCGCGTTGCACAAAAAACCACACACACTGCACACTTACACAAACATGCATTCATTCGAATTTATAATATATAAGCAAGTCTTACAAACATGAATTATGCACGGAGTTTGGCCTTGAAATGAAGGCCACCGTTTTGCTCCTGCTACTGTCGCTATTGTTGTTGATAATGAGAGGGGGAGGAATCAGGATTTAGATTTAGATTAAGTGTGATGTCTGACCTTGAGGAATATCAGCTATAGCTCCGTGTTTTGTCAACATGATTGGAAGGTCGGGCCGTTATATGATCTTCATTTCCTTGCACATTACCCATAGAATACGAAATTTCGTAAATATTTTCTTCATGTGAAAACACGCAAATACGCACATGGAAATAGAGGTTAAAGTTGTGAAAGGAGTAGTTTGTTAAAATGTGCCTGAGTTAGTAATTTCCTTATCTGTATGCCTTCAGCTTGCATTTAATTGTCAAGGAAATGTAGTTTTTAATCAATCTTTGTTCCTTTGGAGTAGATTTGCTGTTGATTATCTTCACAATATTTCTGACAAAAATGAGGTGTAGGAAAATGAAAGAAAGACATGCTCATCGATTATTATTACCCATGGCAATGCAAACAATTACCGGTTTTAATCAAGATATTGCATCTGAACACAAAACGATCTGAAAAAAATAGAATGGATCGAGCGCCAAATAGGTGTTTATAATAAAGCCAGGAAATCAAGAATCCTGCTCTGTTTGAACTCTGGCAGTATGGAGATGTAGTTCACTTTGTAATATCTGAATATTTCAAAACTCAATTTTTTATTTGAGTCCCAAATTTTCGGGTGAGTTTATGTCTACGATATCCAGAACTTGTTGCTCAGTTAATTTTATTAAATAGTCATGTTGGTCATGCCACTTTTCTTTATATCTCCTTACAGCCATGAGCTTGTAGATGGGACTACCCAAGTCAATTTGAACATGGCAGAGCTCACTAGATATCTTTCATTAAGAACTCTACTACAAATCTTCCAACTAAACTCTGAACTTTCTAAAACTAAGTAAGCGAGATTCTCCCTAATTTTATTATTTAGAAGTGGAACCGAAGAATATAAAAAGGCAAATGAGTGGAAAGAAAAGGAGAGTGTAGCTTATGGTATGCAGAGATGAGTTGCATGTCTAGGCATTATTTATTCGCTTGGAAGAATGATCATAAAAGGCTTTATTAAGGACGCTTGTGAAGGCAGAGCAACCTTAAGTCATCCCAAGACTTCAGCAAAGGAAGACTTTTCTACCTTTCACACGTGGCATTATAATTTTAATGAAGGAAATAAACATTGACTAAATAACATCGTTTGATTAAATCTTGTCTAGAACTTGAAGTGGATGTAAAGTAGTCAAGAATGTCTCAGTCTGAGATCCCAATGAAACGAAAATGCCGGAACAAATCCAATAATATTAGTACTGATTGAGTGGCTTTCTCGATTGTGGCTTCGATTTCGATATATCGAAGTTATATGAATCAGAAGGGAAAGAGATCACTGCTCTACCATTTTTCTTTGTGATAAATAATGATAATCAAATGTGTTTAGGAAATCAATTAATGGTAATAATTCGAGAATAATCGCCATCCCAGATATAATGCTCTTAAGTCAATATTGACATTGTGAGAGTCTCGATTCTGATATCCTGGCAAGTGATGCTTATAGAGTAATAATAAAATAGAGAGCAATTCCAATTATTATTAATAGTTAAGACAAGGACCTTAATTTTGCTCTACAAAACTGTTAAATTGAGGTCTTTCTTGACGTGGTGGAAATGCAAAAGAGACATAATTCAGCTACTTTACTGGATTTACGATTGATAAAATGACACATTGCTCTATGGATTATGCATTCTTGAAACGGGAACTTCAATTTCGCTCCAACACCATGTCGCTGCTAGCAAAGTAACAAATGTCCGCTAAACTCGCAGAATGGAAATGACTAGTTCAGCATAGGGATCTATTCCAAACTCTAATTCCGCCACCTTATTAGCCAGACTTGACTGCTGCGGTCAGTTGTTCCTTTCACTAGGTGTGCACCAATGGGTATCGAATCCGTGACCTCTGATTTCGCAGACGATCGTGTTAACCGCATACCAGATAATACCTCTCTCTGTTTCTCTTTGGTTACTAGTTGACCAGTCTGGTTGCGTGTCCTTGAAACGAGACTTTCAATTTTTGTGACTTCTCCAATAGAAGAATGTGGAATTATTCTATTCAGTAATTGTTTTGATCAATATATATTACTTATGCTTAGTAATAGCCGGTTGGCATGATGATTGGGTGTTCACTCGATTAAAGCGTGATGGGTTGCAGTAGCAGCATTAGGCTACGCTACGATCACGTGCGCATTGGAAGAATTTGCGTCATTCTTTTTCTGGGATCTGAATTGGCTACTGCCCTTGCTGTCGCTTCCCTGTCCGCCTGCCCACTCGCTTCTTGCTCGCCTTGCTTTACTTTGCCAGGCAGGTAGGAAATCAACAAACCATTGGCAGTAGCAGCAATACATATTGCGTAGATTGCCCGATCAGTCATCTGCCTAATACCTTGCACCACGTAACCCCAATATATTCTTATACCTTCCTGAAAGCTGTCTTATTTTGTCGCCTAGCTTTGCATAGAACTTGTAGAACTTGAGTCTGTTAAGTATTGGGAACTACGCACAAAAGTCTCAGTAGACCCCAGAGGGAATACATTTTCGTATATTCGGACAAACGAGAAAGACTTGACGACAGGGAAACTAATCATACTCAAGTGGCCGTGTCTCAAAGGTAGTTTATCATGTGGTCCGACGCTAAGAGACCAAATACTACAGAGGCTCTCTTGTGTAGATTTATATCTGTGAATTATTAAATTGACTTAATTTCCAAGCCAACTTAAGAGAGTGTTAATCACACCTGACTTGGGTAGGAGGCAGATCTCCCTCCACCACTCTGATGAGATACTCTACCACATCTCATGTTAACCAGAATTAACTAGTGCGTTTGGTCATCCATATCACTGTGCATCGTTGAGCATTTATTTCCATGAGCTCAACCCTGGCAGAGGTGGATGCTGACCACTTTGTCACCAGGACAAATTAATTCAATTCCTCTTTCTGAAAATTGTGAATAAATATTACTTGTTCAGTGATGAGAAATATATGACCGTTTAAAGACGGTGTGTGTTTGGTAGCACTCCACTTTTCTAGTTGTATTTCACCTCAATTATTCTATGATCTCAGATTATGGGAATCCATTAAAATTCTTTTCTGAAAGGGTAGGATTGGGAGCAATTCACAACGATCCAGAGGCTAAATCTAGACAAGTGGGATATATTTGACGATAGGAGGAAGTCGGTCATTCCCAAGAGAGTTTATCGCTGATGGCCACAAAAATGGATGTTGTCTTTTGCAACTAAGCATGTAATTTTAAAACAACCGTTTCGTTTTCATAAAAGTAGTAAAAGATCAGCTCTGCCTTTCTGTTCATCTGAAAGTTGTAGCTTTGGCAAGGGAACATTTAATCGATTCGTCTTATTAGATTATCTGACTTCGTGCGAGTTTACGACGATGTTAATTAACTTGTCACTTCTGTTCCTTTACTATACATGCTGCGTAAAATTTGATAGACGTTAAAACAACTTAATAGAAAGCTCCCCTAAAATTGGTTGGCAAAAGCGAAGTATATGTGAATGACATAGCGGTCATGACGTATGTTTACCAGGTCACAACCATAAGGGATTCACGATACTGTGATCTACCGGTGTATATTCTGTGAGTTTCATGATTAATCACGGTTGTATGAGAGTTTCTCTATCAGAGATTTTCCCTTGCCCTAAGACGCGTGTTGGCGATCACTTTATCTTAACGACTTAATGGTCAATGTGCACATCTGATAAGTCAGAGGTCACGAGATCGATGCCCATCAGTGGACGTCCAGGTGATGTTGATAGCCAACCATAACGGGTGGTTAATTTTAGACAATGAGGAAGTTGTATAATGTGAGTTTCTCATCGGACTGGAGCCCAAAATGTCTTATCGAACATTTTCATTAGTGCCCCTGGGAAGGTATTCCCTATCAATGCTTGGAAAATGTTGATATGTTGAAATCTGAGTCGTAATAGATGAGCGTTCGAAGATTATCCTTAGAGATGAAAACTGGGAGGTTAATTCGTGTTTTCTATTATGGTCAAAATTACTCGACTTAAAATTCAGTTGAGATATTTATCATGGAAGTAAATGTCGGTTTTCACCATAGCTTTACATTGAATTGGAAGTGGCTGTGGCAACAAGTGGTAATAAACATGGTTTAACTTATTTGCAACAGTCTGATACTGATACCAGCATTTCCACTTAAATTGAAATGGCGAATTTCCTGCCTAATGTCTCTGTAACGTACCAAAATTCCGATCTCAGATGGAACACTTCTCCACGAGGTCTCGTTTAGATAGACAAACGGGAAAACGGACGACTGGGTTAAGTCAATCATACTCAAGTCACAATCTGATTTTATCATGTATCGAACACTGAGATACCACCGGATATCATAGGAAATATTTGTTGTACCAGTGGATACAGAATTGGATATGCACAGGATAATGATGTTAATTTTTCCTTCTAAATCATATTTGGGCAGTTAGTTGGCCCTTCTGTTGACCTAAGGACCGGCTTCACGTGGCATGCTGCTGGTGGTAGTGGCAAAACACAACCTTGGTGCGTCCTATGCAATAGTCTCTTTGCCTTGCGTATGCATGTGCGTCAGTGTGTTCTACTTTTAGGTCGCCTACAAAACCCCGTGTGTGCGTTGGTATGTATGACCTTGTACAGAGGCACGTAAGGCTACTTCTTTTTTCTTTTACTATTCCCCCTCATATTGCTGATAAAAAAAACTATATTTTTAGAACTCCGAAGGCTGAAGATCATGCAATTTGGAGCTTTGATACTTATTGCTTGCTCGTGTTCCTGTGGACATAATTCTCAATTTCCGCCCAAGATATTTGAGATTGCTGAATTTTGTCAAAGTTTAGTTGAGAGTTTGTACAGAACACCTTTGTACACCTTACAGAGCATATTCTTTCTCGTTATTGAGTAGCAGTTACTATTTCCCGTAGTAATTTGAAAAATAACATTTACGAGTTTTAATTATGAGGTACTATTTGAACACTATGACGAAATGAAGGGTCGAAGGAGAGTATGTAATAAAGTCGGAATATCAAGTGTCTTACTGTACTCGATTTCTGAGAGCATTGGATTGTTCACTTTCTCACAATGGATATAATTCAATTTATAATACTAGAACGCTTTAAGGCTCAATTTTCATTATTTGATTCCTAGATTTCTTGGTATATTCATGTCCGCGGTATTCAGAGCTTGTTGACCAGTTGATTGATAGTGTTAATTTGGCTCTTTTATGTCTTTTCACATCTATAAGCAGGTATATAAGGCTAACGAAGACAGATTAAGCATAATATGCAATATTTAACTTTTCATCATAATCAAAGGGTATGCAAATTGGAATTTGCTTTAATTTAATGTCTTGTATTGAGGTCAGTAAAAATCAGTGTTGCTCACACGATAACTTGTTACGTAAATTAAAATCTGACCCTATTCTCAATTGTATTTAATGTGATTTACGTAGATACAGAAACTAATCCAAGATATCCCAATTGTAAGTTTGCACTTGAAACGTCAAGGCCATTCTAGGTGGCGTGATTGTGAGTTGGTCACGGTCACGAACTGTCTAATTAGAGCACACTTTTATTGTTATTCTTTCCACACACACACAAATCTACAATCCTTCTGATCGAATATAATTACGATTGCTTCAGAATGTAACGGGACAGTCTAGGTCTAAACTTTCCTCAGCCCCATTTATAAACAACTAAGTTAACCGTCTATTTAAAACGCACTTGATGTAATTCATCTTTGAATCAGTAGTTCCACTTTTAAGTGATAAATGGCTTCGATTCTTTTTTATTTTACGCTCTTCTCATTGTCTCTATCGCTATTTTTTTCACAAACACAAAACTTCTTCGTTTCTACTCCAAATAGTCAGGGTGATGACTACTAGACTTCTGTCTACGTCTTCTGGTCTTACCGCCTGTTTAATTCTCTCCTTTATTTTGCAAATGACCGTTTATTATATACGATTTAAGCGAAGTTATAAATAAAACTCCTCTAGTCCGCTTGCAAAAGTAATTTGAAACTAGTTTGTATAATTATTATACTTTATAATTTTTACTTATTTGCAATTTATTTATCGCATAGTATTGTTATTGATGCACGTGTTCTATTTAATAGCCACCTGGTTTGTGACCTTGGCCTCGCCATGGCAACATTTTGCTGTTAATTCAAACACAGCTGCTGTCAGGGCATCATGTATCAAGAATTACTATTTAACTTTTCACAATTTTCCCCTTAGAACACTTGGCGCAGTTTCAGTAATAGCGCAGGATAAATGTGTAACAGTTAGACTTCTTATCTTTTGTAGTGTGATACATTTTTTGCCCGCTCACATCATAAGTATTTAAATAGTTCACATCACTTGAATTACAAAATCTATGAGAATTAAAACAAAAGCCAGTTAAGATGGTGTAAAGAAGGGTTGTCAATGTTTGTGCTTTTCGATTTTCGTGTGATGTGATCACGGGCTGCGAATAATAAATATGAAGATTTAGTTTGAAGCTGCATTTAAATCGTAAAATCAATTGAAAGCATTGTCATGATAGAGGTTGTGAAATTTGCAATTTGTCGTCTTTCTTTTGACCGCTACGGTCAGTCCTTCCATTAATTGGTTGTTCACCAGTGGGTCTCGAACTCGTGGTCTTCGCCATATAAAATTTTCTTGAACCTTACAGAAGATACTTTGAAAATTCTCTGTCACATAGTCATCTCAGTAACGAATTTGTGAAAGACAACTACCTTAAGCAACTAGGCACTCGTGTCTGAATGAAGGTATCTACCTCAATAACTAATTTGAGACGTCAACAGTATTAGTGGTGCATACTCCACAGACAATCAATATGACTTTTTGTGTTGTCTCTAGACACCCGCTTTGTCTTGTTTTTGTGCGTGCGTGGATAGCAGCACCATTGTGGATACGCTTGTCGCCCTGTCACTGGCGTCATTCGTGCTTCAAGGTCACACAGTCGCATTTTCGCTACTTCAAACTTGTTCAGGGTTTTGTGCCTTGCTTACGCTCGCATACCTAGCACATGTGAATCAAAAATAATTTGTATATTGTGTGGTTGAAAACTTCGGGTGGAGGTATTAGCGCCTCCCAACTTAATTTAATCCCTTGTTTACACTAAAAATGCTTCGTTACACATCGCTCCACCTTTTTAGCGTCATTCAATGAAATAACAGACATGGGAATTTCTTGTAGTCGACAACCTGTCATTTTTACAAAATAACCCTTTCTGGGAACTTAGTTTATTTCGAAACAACCATTTATTCATGTCAAATGATTACTTGATCATCCCTCAAAAAGGAGGAAGAAACTCTCTAGTGTTATTGAATGGTCGATTGCACGATAAGCTTTCGCCCCTAGAGGGAGGGAGTAATGTTAAACTACCTAAATCGCCTCGGAAATACGCTGCATTATTGAAGACACTCTGAATACTACATTCTCTGACGTCAATGCTCTCTCTGCTATTACGCGCACCATTGCTCGCATTTCCCGCGGTTATACGGCCGCACATACCACGCTTACGTACATAAATGCAGTATCGCAACCAATCAATCGCTTAGCTGTCTGGTTATTCGAATAGACATTTAGAGAAAAGACGGGACGCCGCAACAACTCGCCAAGGTCGATGAATGCCTAACCAATAGGCACGCTATCACTACGTCTTAGCGTGCGAGTGCGTGTGCGCGCGTCTAGCGCTCATAAACGTGTATTGTGCATACATGCTCGCCCAGATCTCGTGTCGTGTTTGAAGGGGATTTTTAATTTTTACTCTCACCTCTCTATCTTTCTTTTTTCTCTTGCTCTCACAATATAGATGTTTTTGTTGCAGGAAAAACAGGGTACGCTACACGCATGTGACTCATTTGACCTCTTCTGCTTCCCCCTTATAAAATTTTAACTCCCCCTCTCCCTTATAAGTAAAAAGATTATACCGTAGACTTTCTTGAACGCCAACTGTATTCATCCAAGCGATTAGTGCATACGCATAGTGTTTGATTATCTGGGTAAATAGCAAATTTTCAGTATGTGGTGTTTCAGTGAGTTTAAATGTGACATTTTGGGTCTTTTGTAGACACCGAGGCTGCAGATACATGGCAAGGCCGTCCTGCTTTGTCACCATCACGGCCAGTGGTCTCCTCAACTCAAACATCTTCGACGTCATCTACTAATGTAGTAGATTCTATCGGAATGCCCCATCGTCAACTTAGAACAGCTCTACTAAGCGAGCGACTTGGAGGTGGGATCAAAACTCAACGAGCTTTAAGTGATGTAAATCCACCCTTTCTTCAACCGGAATTTCTGGCTCAAGCTGCGGAGTTAGTTGGACTCGAGGCCACGTCTGTTGTTACTAGTCCTGAAAAAACTGCTCCTCGATTACCCGCAAAGAAACGGAAATTTGATTGGGGAGAAAAAAGTAATGGCGATATGTCTCAATTATCGTCATCGTCTCAACAACAATTGCCATCATCCCTGATTGTGGATAAACCGGCCCAATTAGAGCCCACGCGCCGGTCTTCTGTCTGCACAATGGCAGATCCGTCTGGACTTACGGGGTCATCTGGGTCGATGTTTCCCTATCCTATGGGAGTCCCGGTTAAACAGAGGAAACTCTCTTACCCCAATTTGTCTTTCTCCAATCCTGCCGATGCTTTTAGCTCTCTGCGTCCACCACCAAATGTTTCGGCGTATTCGGCACGAAATGATGGTGGGTTTCGTTTTTTAAATTTTCTGTTTGATGAAAGTAATTCATTTGGGCCAGAGTTGACAGACGTATATATGACGTGCAAGGGTGGTTCACAGGCTTCATTCTTGCCGTATCTCTATTACTGTTAAGGGTAACTTATTTAAGAGATAGAACATCATATTCCCTTTAGTGTTCTCTTTGTTATTTTCTTGGTCTCACTCAAAAGAGAGTTTGATTAATCGAGTTACAATTCAGTTTAGTTTGAAGTCTGGTCTTCCAAGTGTTGAAAAATTGAAGGTGTCTGTTTATTTATTTTACCTTTCTGGAACAATTTTGTTTTTGTTTCTCCTTATTATGTTCTTTGTTCCTTTTTAATTTTTAAGAGCCATTAAATCCGTATTGCTGTTGATCTACTTATCTTTGCCTAGAAGTTAAGGAATGTTTACTTTATCATTCATCTATTATCCCAGAATTGAAATTCATCTGCTAACATCTTACTTGTAAATGACTACACAATCATGTTCATTTTCTTCCTAGGCAATTTTAATAAGATCTCAGCATTTAATTAGTATTGAAGATGTAAGCTTTCATTGTAGAAAAGTGTGTCTAGTAGCATTTATTTCTCAGAGTATTGGAAGAAAGGGTATATGGACTTGCAGTTTGTTTCAATAAATATTGGGATGGCACTTTTAGATGCCCAGTATTAAATTAATATCATCTGAAAGAGTTAGTGGATTCAGATACAAATTTATCGTCATTGAATAGAGATCTACGTACGTAGTCATAGTACGTATTTGTCTATGAAAAAAGGGGGCAGTAGGGTGGGGTGGCTAGTTATAAGCGAGCCTCTGTGTATGTACACGTCTGCCTTCAGAAAGATGATAATGGACTTTCGCAAGTCCAGACAACGTAGTCGCGACGTCATACGCTGATGCTGAGACTATAAAAGTATAGACAAGTGGGGGAATAGGTGTGCCCACAGAAATATCGCCACTCTATTCGTGTGTTGACGTCACACGGTGGCTAGACTAGAAGTCTAGAAAAGATAAAGCATCTATTTAGCCAGTGAAAGGCATGATGGTCAGTCACTGGTTCCCCTTGTTTCTTTTCTTCTATTGATATATCTATTGATTTCAATTCTTCTCTGTTCGCATAGTTATAATTCACCTATTTGTCAGTTATATACGCTTGCGTTTTTCTTCACACATGTTGTAGGGGAATGAGATCGGTTGGATAGTTTTTATTTTAATTATATCATCGTAAAATATATCACTGGATTGGAAATTTTAGTTTTGGGCTGATTAAAGGTTTGTTTGTTCAGTTTGGGTTGGTAGGTAGGTGAGACACTGCTGTTCAATATATTACTTCGTGGCTGCGATGGTCAGACTATCAATTTTCGTTATGCGATAGGGCTTTAGAATTTTTTTCGGGCTTCACCCAGTTGTGTTTAATGTGTGCATCTGTTACAAATTATCAAAAGTAGTGGATAGGTTCAAGGTTCAAATAAAGTGTCATTGAAATATTTGCTCTGGTATATTTAATGTCCCGGTTTTGGCAAGTATGGAAAGTGAAATCAAATGGTAACAATTTTGCTATTCTAGAATTCGAGCATGGAAATATAGGCCCTTTTTTCATGTAAAGGGGATCAGTTATTTTCCTTATTCGTCACCGTATTGCCATAATCAGTTTCAGGAAAGTTCTTTGATTTTGATTTTATTTTTTTTCCTGAGTCCTTACCAATTGTCACCTCTCGAGAATCGAAGAACATTCTGGCATATATATTCTCATTCGTGGGTTTTATCGCTGTATAGTATACACAGTAAAACTTATCTTTATTTAATTCAACTTTATAGTCATCCATTTATTTATAAAGCTGGTATGCATTACAATAATAGGACAAGCAGATTCATACCTCCTAGGAAATTTCGGTCTATGGTGTTTGGGATTTTCAATTTTCCAGTGCCTAACCTAGATTAAGGAAAATGTACTATATTCTCCTTTTTTCTGATACTTTTTAAATTTGTCGGTTCACGACCTCAAAATTGGTTACACTCCTAAACTCGGTCTCGGAGAGCGTTTCCTAACACTCATTTTAGGAGGGCGATAAGAAACTTGAATTTTATCGCTCAGATTGAACCAACGCGGTAGGGTATCCCACTCACTGGTTGTGTACCGTGATCTCTAATTTCCTGGGCGAGAATCTCAATCACTGCGCTCCAGCATCATTCTTATAACTGTTTGACAGGGAGTCAGAGAAGTGTTTGACCAAATTTGGGGCAGTTAATATATATTCTGCCCTCTTTATTTCCATCATTGTGTAGCATAATTTTTTATTGACTTCACCTCATGTAATTTTTCAATCAACCTTCATTTTCATAGATTTCGTGTAATAGCTAGTTATTTTATTATTGATCAGTGCGCAAGTACCATTTCTTTTAAAATGCTTCGAAGGGCAGATGAAAGATGGCACAATGTTTAAATATTATTATCGTTCAACGGTGATGGAAATAGACTTATCAAAATTCTATGCATTCAAATTTCTTCCCTTCATTTGTATAAGTATCTCATGTTCAAAAGCATACGAGTTTAGAAGATTTGGTGGTTCTTCCATACCTCTAAAGTTAACTTCTCAGATCATTAACTTAAGTAGGAGGAGGTATTCTGGAGCTACTCAAATGTGAAAATTGCATTCAACTACCCTTTTTGACTAAAAATGACCACTGCAGTTGACCATCCACATCATCCGGATGTCCATCTATGGACATCAATCTTGTAATCCCTGTTTTCTTCACTTCAGTCCCACCTGCTCGTCGTTCGTCATTAGTGGTAGACGTCAACAACAACGCGGCAAGTTCGTCGACCCCGTACTCCACAACTCCCTCATCCTCCAACAATAGCGGAAGCAGTAGAATTCGGTCTCCACCGTCCAGCAGTGGTGGTGGTGGCGCAGTTCGATGGAAAGGTGAATTTCCCTCGCCACCCGCACTACCGCCTCAGAGGTATCATCCCACGCATCACTCAGAGACTGGTCGACGATTCTCAGTGTTTGGAGCACCTCCCAGTCTCTCCAATGCCCTAGCTGCTCAACAAGCTGCTGCAGCGGCTGCTGCTTTGCGACGACATTCCTCAGTGGTAGCGGATATTCCCACCCCTCCTAGTGCTTCCTCACCGAATGCGAACGTTTTCAATGCTTCTTCGACGCTTCTTCAACTGCGACAGCAACAGCAGCAACATATTCAGAGCATAAACTTTAATGATGTTAAGGTAAGTCATGAAAGGATGGTTGATTCATATAAGAAAGGGGGGGGGGAGAAAGGTGTTGAATTAGTTCTCTTCTGTTGCTGAGTTTGAGATCACATGATCATGGCTCAATAATTGGTATGAATAAATGCGTTTTATGGATTATATTTAAACTTAAATTTGATCTAAAATGCTAGTTGTATGGGGAAAATGTGTGGTTGTTAATGTTACATTTAGTCGACCAAATGTGTAATCTGAGATTTTTCAACGAGTGGAATTTTTTCCTTTATAAGATATATGCCCACTTTGAGACATTTGAATTGTTTTGGGTAACCTTAGGTAGAGTGGGTTAACTGAAAAAATGCGTTGACTTCATGTATCTCTTCTCATCACCCATGTTTTGCATTTCAGTTCTAATGCTTTAAAAAGTGTAATACGGAATTTCTCAATTTTTTGAGATTGACTGATAGACATGGGTAGAAAATTTTGCACTGCTTGGACTGGTTAAAATCTGTTAAGAGAGGAGTAGGAGTAGTAGACTTTTCAATTTCAGATATTTCCTCTTCCCGGTATGCCTGTTGTAATAATATATATTTCCTTATTGAGGTGAATTCCAGCGAACTTGGTTATGTTAAAAAATCGATGCTAGTTGCATCAACTTTAAGATGACACAAATCAATCAATGTGGCATAACCAACTGTGGAATTAAACCAACCATTTAACAAGTTCTGAATATAGTGGACATATGAATATAGGAGCCAAATTATTACTTTATAAGAAAGGGATATGCTCAAATAAAGTAACACTCTCTCATGATTAACATTTGTAAGAGTTTTTCTTGCTTTCTCACGTCAATAACAATAACACTATTCCCTTAAAGAGACTAGGAACTCAACAGCTTATTAGAAAAGCTATATTACATTTGGGTAAAATAAGCCTTCTTCTTTTTCAAGAAAGCCCCATCAACTGGATATCATTGACTGTATAGGGCAAATCTTAGTGCTTTGACTGAAAAATGCTTACGAAACTCCAAATTTATCTATATTATATTTAAGGCAAGACGATCACAACTAGAGCGCATAATGCGGAAAGCTTACAATGTTTACTTCAGCTGAGTTTATGCGTTGTTGTGAGCTCAGATTAATGGAGGTGCGTCTTGTAATTAATAACAGTAAGGTAGGAGGGGAGTTGGAGAGAGCAATTAAATGTGTCTGACGTACCCGCCGCGTAACCAACCTGGTTGTGCCTTATCATCTTGGTCTATCTATCTACCCTACCCTACTTTCTATCGCGTAGTGAGTCCCGTTTCGGCTCAAAACGATAAAATTGGGCAACGAATAAGGATAGACCTCCCTAGCTTTGCACATCATCAGCTACTAAGCAGATGTTGAATTTGGTGTGGTCACGAATGGTCAATTAATTCTTAAAGCTTTGTGTTTTGGCTCAGAAAAGAGACATTACAAACGCTCTAATGGCTTTCAGGAACATTTTATTGTTGCGCTTTATGCCTTTTTGTCCACTGCCTGTCTAGGCTGATCGCTAAATGTGTCTAGTCAGTAGTTTGTAAAGTTTTTCTATTGTAATTGAGAAAATAATCTGGGAAATTATTAACGGTTTTCCGGTATTTTGCCTAGTTGAATGCCATTGGCAGTCAGACAATAGTAGTGATCAGCAGAACAAACGTCAAATGTTTCTCGTTTCTTGATTAGGAAAAGAGCTTACATTAATATTTTCATTATCAGAACTAGTCACATTTTCTGATCTACTTTTGTGTTTTCATCCAGATCTCCAAATGGGACTTGAGTCTTTCGGATAAATGAACTAAAACCACTTCGTTAAGCTCTCCTACTGCCTCTTCTTATGTTTATTTACAAAATGAGTGATTAGCTTTTGGTTAAGGTATGATCTTTGAGGTTTTGGATCAGCGTTTGGTTGACCCCAAGAATCCACTTTTGGATAAATAATTTTGTTCTTCATTTCAAACTAATGAAAGTTGGACCACCACGATTTTATCTCTTAATCCTGCCTAGACCAACCGTCAAGAATGTCAAGAGTAGAATATACGGGTAGTTCGTTGCCTATTCCCAGGCAGTATGCATCCGATGGCCCTGGGATATACTTGTCGAGGCTTACGATTTATTAGTCTTAATTAGAATAACCACAATATTAAACCGAGATGGCTAAACCCCCATCCCAAAACCGTTAAATTGTCAATGTACCTTAATTTAGGAGACAGAGGAGTAACTTATACGTCTATTAGGTACAATGGAGAAATGAACTCTTTTCGGCTTGTTAAACACAAAATTATAAACGAATAGTCAACCTAAATTGAGGTCAGCCAATTAGTGAGATCCAGCCATGTGCTATTCGACTAGTTGTTTACCTTATTTTTACTCACAAACGTACTCCATTATAGCTCATAAATTGAGAATTATTTTAAATAATGTCTGACACAGCTACCTTTAAGGATAAACAGCGTACATTGAATTTATACTTCGGAAGGTGTATTATGTAAGCCTCTCTGAATCTTTTAGGTGATGAGTATAATCATCGGTACACAAGACTCGTTCTGCTAAGATTTCATCTAGAATGGTGATCTGGGTGCAGCATACGTAGAGATGATCTATGATTTACCGTACTGTCATCTAAATGAATTGATTCTTTACTAGGCAGGAAGCTACTCCTTACTTAACGTTCCGTTTTCACTTTCTTTTCCAGCCCTTTTCTCGTCCACCACCCCTTCCCTCCAAATCGGTGTCTGATGAGAATGCTTTGGCAGCAGCTAATTCCTACAGTGTAGCTGTCGCCGCTGCTTTGAGTAGCTCCGGGGTACGACCTCTCTCTGCTCCCGATGATCAGGTATTACCCGGTGCTGGTTGGACATCTCCAGTCAAAACCGAGCGACCCTCTGCTCGATCCGTGATCTCTCCTACCCTCCCCACACTCCCTGAAATTCCAGTAAGTAGTATCACCATCTTATCTCATCGTCATTTTGAATGTATAAAATCTGAACTTTGACAAGTTTCCAGTTTCTCGTCATATTTAAAGTTTATTCGAGGTTAAGGAGCTGTTTCAAAGCCGTGATCCTTCTCTGGTAGGAGGCACTTGTTTGCAGTCCTTCCCCTTAGTTGCCATTCAGTTTGTTCAAGTTGCCTAATTTCCACAATTTAAGCTTGTTTCCGTTCCGTATATGGTTAATCTTTCTATCCTCAGACATTTTCAACTTATTACGTAAGAAATAGAAGTCTCCTTATTTGTTCATTAGCCATATCTCCTGTCTGTTCTATGCCTCGTTCAAGACATGTCTTTGTTGTTAGAAAAGTAGTAGTAGTAGAAAAGAAAATTTTAGATATATCATCTTATGCTTATGTTGTAGTCTTCTTAATTGTTTTTCCATAAATCTTCAACTCGTTTTAATGGAACAATAATTTTAACCATAGCGCTCAGTCTAGACGAGATAAGCTTTTTTCCTTTTTGGTGAAGTTTATAAACAGCTTGAATTCTGGTCTAAAATGCAAGATAAATACTTTAGATTGTCAGTATTGAAGACGAGAACTAAGGCAGTCTTTCTATCGGGGGTTCTATACTTTTATTTATTAAAATGATTCGTCCATATTTGTATACAATCCCTTTGGTACAGCGTTCACGGCGTGAAAAGATTAGCTAATGAGCCTATCAATTTACTTGTTAATAAACTTGACAACTACATTAAAAGACGTCAACGCACTTTTTTATCACTGTAGTTTATTTGATAAACTCTCTATATTTCATCATACACACTTGTGCACATCGTATGCCTGTCTCATCCGCATGTGATGTATTCTCTCATTTGCTCTATCTACGTCTATTTACATAAGTATACGTATGCCCTCCTCTTATCTCTATCATACACATAGGCACACAGATTGCCTTTCCTTGCCTTACATCACGCATTTTTGCCATTTTCACACTTTCTACCTGCACTAGGTCACGTGCTCAACTTAATTCCCCAATTCATATAGAGAGGGGCATTACGTGCTTAATTGGGTATGACGCTATTGGAGAGCTTTAAAACCGCCATTTCTCCCTCTAGTAGCTAATCCATTGCCCTGTCGATTTAGAGACATTGACTGGGGAAGGATTTGTGTGCTCAAGATCAATCCTTTTTTCTGCTCCGTTTTACTAGAAAACGTGAGTTTGGGTAGTTGATTATTGTGAACTTGCCCACAAGATCTCAGGAAAACAGATGCTGAGATCGGCACTGAAAGGGTTTGCTAACTAATCGATAATACAAGAGTAATCCGCTTCTCCCGGCCTGCTTTACTAGAGAGCACGATTTTGAGATCCTCCCATTTTTTCTCTATGAGAGTAGTAGCCCGTTGAGTAACTGCTCAGGGGATCCCCCGAAAAGCATCTTTCATACCTGCTTCTGAAGAATCGGTTGAGAGGGTGTGTGAAGCTAACAAATCGACAACTCGAGAGGAATATAGTGTGTCCCCTAAGCACCCATTGTATTGTAACAGAAAAAAAGTACGCCTAAACACATAGGCTAGACTGTCTGGGAATGAGAACCAAATAATTGTCATCGTAACAAATGAAAGGTGAGGGGATGGAGATTCTTTCGTTTGAGAAGATATGATGTAGGAACAAGGCATTGACTTAGTTAGATGGGATCATTGAATCCATTTCTCGGGGTTTGCCGTACTAGGAAACACAAGTCTGGGAAATACACATTTTCTCTGTGAAATTGCTAACAGGATCAAAAAAGCTGTTTAGCTGATTAACTTCTGTGAATTTGCATTTGATATGCGTGTGTACACTTGTGGTATTTGTAGATTTCAGTCTCTCCCTCTCTCATATGTGTTATTTTTTCGTGATGTCTCTGCTCTTCACTTATTGCATAACATCACATGCTACTACTGTGCGCGTGTATGCAAATAACTGTTGTTGGTACTACTTAAATGGATTTTATCGGCCCTCTTTCTATTAGCTGTGTCGAGCACATTCCTGTGACTTCGTTTAACTAGATATCGTTAAGATTGCTTATGCATTAGAAATGTAGACAACATCATTGCTGGGGCTAATGAATTCGAATGCCGTACTGATTTACAAATATTAGAAATGTCGTCATGGACTGGTAAGTAATGCAAATAAAATTTACTTGGTACTGAATTAAAAGCGAAATTTATAGCGTATCAACACGTGCCTTAACCCATTTTCTTTTAATCTCTTTAGTCCGCGAATACACGAGAACGACAACGGCGAATGAGCCATGTCCCAGTTCTCGGTGCAATTTTGTCCTCCTCAGGAAACGGTTCAACTCCCCAGGCCTCCTCTGACACGCCTTACTCCCAATTCCAAAGCTATACCACCACTCGTAATCGAAAGCACTCTCTTGACTCCCTATTCCCTTTGCCCAACAATACGGGCAGCAACTTCGGTGGAGCTGTACTTCTAACTGGCAATCCTGGTGATAAATCCACTTTCGAGTTGAGCAGCGGAAGTGCTGGCTTTCCACTTCTACTTGTATCTGCTCCAACCTCTGCATCGGCCGCTGAACTAGCTGCAGCTACCGCTATGGCATCAGGAGCTCCTGCATCTTCCCTCATCCCAGTTCCGGTTCAAATTGTCCCCAATTCCACCTCCCCAGCAAATCCCAATTCCTCAGATGACCCCGGAGTCTCCCTGGTCTCGAAAACTACCAACGAGGCAGATGAAAGACTTGTCTTTCCCCTGGTTCCCTCTTCCGATGGGCAAATCGGAGGATGTGCCCTGGGATTTCCCGTGCTTGTACCCAGTCGACCTCGGTGTCATTCTCCAGTCACCTCAAGTTAAGGAAGAAACATGGCGACCTGAGCGATATTTCTCAGCGAAGCTTGCATACTCTACTTCTCTTTCTCTGTACAAATGATCACAATGCCATCATCGTCTTTATCAGTACTACTATTGTCGCAAAGAGCAAGGAATTTACTGCCCTGACTCCCTCACTTATTGAATTAACTTATATTTTTCTCTCCCCTTGACTCTCGCACCCCCTCCCCTCCATATGTCTCGTTATATCATCGCTTGTGGTGTTTGTTTTGTTGTTTTTGTCTGTGTCGATGCCTGCGTTTCCCCTTCCCCTCCCTACTCTGTGATTCGTTTCCTTCTCTTTCCCTCGACTCATTAATGATATTCAGTAAGTAACATCCACTCTCCTCTTTCCTCCCCATGATTTCTCTGCTGGATTGTTGAGCAGAAGAGACGATAATAAAGGGTCGAATAAGTTGACATAATAAAAGAGATGAAAATGCAGCGCCTTGTATTGACTTGACCCTTCCCCACCTCACCATCTTTTCATTTTCTCTGCCTATCTCTTTTCCTTCATACCACTACTACTGCTGTTACCGTTATTAAGCCTGTTTCGGTGACTGCCACACTTATTTTACTGTAGTACTTTGATTGTGTGCGCTTCTCTCTGTCATATTTGTGGTCGGTTTTTGACGAAGTTATTTATGGGAGAGTTCAGGGTGGAAATGGTGATGTTTGACAATGATTCATATAGGATTGCAAAGGGGAAGAGTGTCAACTCTTATCAGATGGTTGGGAATAAATTTAGGTGACAAAATATCCTAGTTGAAATTGGTTTAAGTGGTGTTACGAAACATGTTTTCATCGAGATCTTGAGAGAAATAATACTGAATTGTGATCTACTATCTTAAACTGGATCTAGTTGAATCAATATATACAATCTAATATTATTAATTCTTAGCGCCTATCTGTGAGAAAAAAACAGGATGTTTGTGATATTGCTCTATGGGTATCAAGCGTTGGCTGATATTTGTAAAGTTTTAATGTACCGGTTGTCTTTATAAATAGGTTGCTTATCCGCTTGGGGGGACTGATCACACGTTGCCGTTGTTCTAGATGCTACTAGGATAACAAAAGAGGAAATAAATTATAGCTTTTCGACTACGAAGTAGAAGCATGATCAGTTGCAATGTTGTTCCCTGGTGGCGTAGCAATTAAGGTGCTCGTCTGTGAAGTCATAAGTTAGCGCCCGTCGATGCACATACAGTGAGCGAGACGTCAAATATGCTGGTTAAATTAGATTAATTAAAGGTGTTATGATTCAAGTTTCCCACCACAGAGACCCATGATGTTATCCCTCTACTGAAGATGAGTTTTGGAGAGCTCTTAAAAGCTTGGTAGTTAGTTACTATACGTTATGCTAGGAGTAGGTATGTATAACAATCTCGGATATGTGGCGCAAATGGCAAATGTCCATTGAATGTGTCATTTCAAAGTATAAGATGATACTTCGTGCGGTAGTGCTTTCGATTGGGACTCACGTGGAATTGCACATGAGTGCCAACACTTTGCAATTATTACTCAAACAATCTTGCCTCTTTCATTCTATGGGGGACAAAAAATAAGTCGAGAAAGGGGAGATTAGGCGATTTACAAGTTTGTTTTTTAGTTAGATTACTGAAAATCCTGTAAAATAGATACCAGTTATGCTTAAATGGATCTGAAGGGTCGTAGTTTTCTAACAGTTCTCACTTTCAGAAACCCTATGTTTCATCAAATTGACGATTCTTTTCGGTGAACGGAGTGAGAGAGTAGATGCAGAAACTTTTACGAGTTTCAATTATGGAAAAGCAACTAAATACAAAGAATAGCAAAGGAATCTAAATAGGTATGAAACGTTCGAGAGGCTCATCAGAATGCGGGTACTGAATTAAGGGCAACAGAAGTTTTATTTTACTTAAATTCTGGAGCAAAAATTTATCGATATTTTCAAAAGGGGAGACTTCATGTTATAATACCGTTTTGTTCATTCTTCATGATTTGACTCTAGATTCATGGATGTGATTAAGTCCATTATATTTAGAGCTCTTGGAGTGAATAATCTATTTCCGTGCCACCACGATTTATTTGTATCCTTTTACAGCTAAGAGCAATTGGATGAGACTAGCATCGATGCGAAGTGTTAGTGAAATGGAAAATATGCTTTATGATTTCTTGGTCAAGGAATAAAGTCAAAGTAATTTTCATTTTAGATAATGATGTAATTCAAACAATATGTAGGCAACCTACATATCCCTGAAAACCTGTATATCCCTAGTGTTCGTGGTTTTATGGAACTAATAAATCTCAAGATCAGTCACCCACTCTCAAGCCGATATTTTCCACACAAAGTAACGCCTTTTCTGCTCCTCACCGCATTAGAAGGGAGTAGAACATAACATGAGAGGATGGAGGCTGAGCGGAAGTATTTTGATCACGAAAATGATAGTATTAGATAATAATCTGCTTTCGAGAGCAAAATAATAGCTCATGCATATAACGAAACGGGCCACTCAGTGATATATAACAAGCTACCCTCGATGTCATTGAACTTATCAGAAATATTCTCAAGTAAGCAAGTCAGTCCAGATAAATTTTCGGGTGCGACTCATTATGATTTGTCAGTTGGATAGTTAGTTGAATAGTCCGATCTCATCAGATTGATCGGTTACGATTTCGAAACAGTTGGAATTCTGGGTAGTTCTAGGTATCGAGTAATTGGCTTCGACTTGCATTCTGTCTTAGGAAGTAATATTTTCTAGTAAATGAGTGAGTTTTACTATCATATTATCACACCTCAATACAATTTGGAAATAGCTGATAATAATCGTGCAATTAGTTATAAATATCACTAATTGTATCTCTGAGCAGAGGGACTGGAAACGATCACAATTGGTTCAAATAGCTTTGCTCATGAGAAACCTCCCAATTTCATCGTTAGCCATTGTCTGCGTGCGCACTGGACGGAAGTATTTAATATTTAACTCAAATTCTTTACTTCTTCCATTGGGCAAATTCAGTCCATAAGTTTACTTTAAATCACAGTTGGCATTTTCTTACAGTTATGCTAAAATACCTTTCTTTTTTTTCAAAATTTTCATATTTATTAACCCAAACATTTGCCTCTTAGTTCTCTCGAACCTGCATACTCAAAATTGCATTTATTCAGATCACTAAAAGTGTGCCGTTCTTGATGACTATGTTTCGACTCAAAGATTTCTTAATTACTGGTCTCCACACTATCGATAGGAACGATGCTACCCCTATGTGAATCACCAATGGTACTATTTAGTACAATTTCATCGCAGTGTGAAGTTTGATCGTGTGTATTTTTTTCGTCAGAGAAGTGTCATGAGACCCACGAAAGTCAGAGTGAGGGTTATACACCCTCTCATTTATCACAACATCCTTTCGTCTCTCAAGTGGATGCGTGCTCCTTAATTTATCAAGGCACCTTTCAGTGTTGCACAATTCAGTGAAACCTACCACAGATAAACCTGATTAGCAAACAGGGAGACATAATTTCTGCAAAATATGGGACTTTGCCATTTACTAACCCTGAGACGCAGCCCCGCACGAAGGATTTCAGCTTGCATCTTAGCTATTCCTTTCGATTGCTAACAAGATTGACTCATGATCAAAGATGTTTACCCTTCTACACAAGTCACACAAAATAATCTCTGTGCCTTTTATCTCCATGTATGAGAATTCGTCTCCTCATATAATGTCGCAATCTTCTATGTATTGAAATAATGCAATCCTGGATGGGAAGGTTGAAATAAGAAGAGAATATCATGATTAATTTTTCACTCACTTATAAATTCATCTAACAAAAAAATGAGTGAAATTAAAGTCGTTAGGTATTTAAACGTGGGATAATTTTACCACTAATTAGCATTTTTATTTATAATAGAAGCTTGAGAACCACAACATGAGATTTAATTTGATATTTAAATTTTACTTAATCACTTCAACTTCTCGAGTCCATAAACAGAGAGGAAGATATCCAGAGCCGCTATTATAAGAAATTCACATTCTACCTACTTACTTGTTAATCAGACCTAACCGGTGTTGGTGGCCGCCCTCATCACCGTATATGCACTAATGAGCATTGATCACGTGATCTCTAACATGGCAGATGATCACTTTGACCACCGCGCTACTGATGCTTGCGGTTTCTAAAATCACTAAAGATCAATTATAGAGTATGTAACCCTGAGTTTTGAATGAATAGCTCTTGACCGTCTTTGCATCGATCTGTGTGTGTACTTCTGCTATGAACCTCCACAATTTTTAATCTCGAACAACTGGTTTTGGAATGTCATGGTTTGCCGAAGGCTTATTACATTCAGGAGATATTTATTAGAAGGTGCTTTCAGTCATCCAGTTGAATGAGTAATTTCAAAGCCTTAAGAACTTATAATTGAGAAGTATTCGAGATTTACCCTTTGGAATTTTCCAATGTCAGTTTCGGAAGTTGTGAGAATCAGCCACCAGTTTTATTCTGAATTGATTGGAAGTGTCTCTTCTAAGATATATGAATAGTCTTAGTCTCATGTTGTAAAGGACTGCGACTAACATTTTAACAGGTGAAAGTTTAACCTTCTCTGGTTAAACTCTCTAATTTGATAGAGAGTAATTTCACTTTTCTTCCTTGACAATAAAAGGCATCTTTATAATACAGTTGAATGGCTATGGTTCAATTCATGCGCGGGTTATTTAGCATGCTACATAACGCCGGCCGGCCGTTAGGACAATTTTAGACCTGACAAGTGGACAATCATTTTCCAAAATTGCGGAATGTTGCCGTGCATGCAAATCAAACACTTGTCGGGTTAAGCCTTCAATTGCTAGAAAATCTGTAAAAGTGATCGGGCGAAACACGATGATGCTGACAAGCACTAAGCATGCTTGCTTACTTCACAGATTACTACTATTGCCTTGAATTTGTGTGATTAACAATTCTCAGCCTAACACAAGCAACCCGCGAATTAATAGCGTTGGTTATAAGTACAACAGTAACTATAATAAGTGGGGCTTTGTGATGATAATAAACACTCATAGTCTCAATGGAACTATAACGCAATCCCGTGAAGAAATCATTCAAATGATTCTATTATGACACAGTTTATAAGTTATGTAAAAAGAGATCTGTAAATTCATCATATAACTTGTTTTAGTACAGATACATAAAGATCAACAAGGAATGTAAATTGTGATAGAATTACATAGATCCTTGTTATAACTAAATTTCAAATTTAGTCGATTGTACACTTCCTAAGGTCAGAAAATTCAGGATCTACTTTCAAGATTACTGAGTGATATTCAGAATTAAAAGCACATCTGATGAAAAGTTGTAACACTTTTACCTTGCCACAGCTGGTCAAAGCCACTATAATACATTTGGCACTCTTGATATCTTCCGAATGTAATATTTAGATGAAATAATGAAGACAAAAAGCTTTGATTGATCTTTTCCTGAATTCTTGTAAATGGTACTTAATTTAAGGAAATGTTTGCTTATGTGGGACACACATAACCTTGTGTGCATATTTAACCATCAATGATATTAAAAATTTTCAAAGGGCAAATTTTAAAGCAGACTACAGCGGGATTTCTTTCTTCTTCCCCTCTTTGTTTATTCAACCAAAGTCTTGAATTAATATCTCAGATTGTTGTAATTGCTGTTATTTCACCACGCAGTAAATCTTGTTTATGGTCTGTGAAAAGATGTGATGAATTCATCACCGCACCAAAATAATCCTGTGCAATCATCCTAGTAGTGTCTTGCTTCCTTTTGTTTCAGATTCTCTCACACATTTGAGAAAATCTATTCCGGATTTCTAAAGGTATGATTTTTACAGTTTATATTAGGAAAATCATAAGAATGGTGGTTTCAGCTACCACGAGGAGTTGCTTTCTAACTGGAAAGAGAGAGAGAGAGGGTAGATTTAAGCTTTAATATATGTGAGACATTAACTTGGGAATTCACACAGATCGTTCAGTCTATTGAAAATAGGTGAACTCTAATAAATTCTTGTATGTTTAAAACTCCCTTGTTGGTGCTCCACCTGGGAGTAAGAAGATAAGAAATTGTTAAATCTTGCTTTATTGGCTTTTGCAAGGACAAAATGAAATGAAGTGGTGAGGCTGATCATACTAATCAACCAATTGGTCAATAAGTATTGAACTTGTGGATAAGAGTTACCTCAATAGTGCAGGGACGAAATCCATAAATAGGAATTTCGGAACTTGGATCAGTGAAATAATCATTAAGATAATAATGTGCAACTTGATTCCAAAAATCAGATAAAGTAAAAATCTTTTGACTGATTGATTTTAATCCCCTATATTTTCGGACTCCTGCTCTTTACCCCATATCAAACTTTAATGTTACCTGAATTCAGTTGTCTAACTACAGTAGACATGCATTTTTTGTCCTGGCAGGAGTTATAACATAAGCTATTTTTTCATGAATAAGTGTTTTAGTTGTCTTCCAGGTCAGAGGTCAGAAGATCGATCATCATTAGTGATAAGCATGACCATCCCTATTGGTTACACCAGACGTGGTGGGAGGGGAGTTCATCATCAGATCAACTCCAAAACGGATGACTGAGAGTAGTTTCTCTCAAAGAGGGAAGAAAATTTTACAAATAGCATTCTAGACTAGTTAAATGCTGGATGAGCATCACATTAAGGCCTAGCTTCCAGAAATGAATCATACCAGCCAATCATAAGTCGCTAGTACCAAGACTGTCACTAAGAATAGTAATATAGGTAATGCAAAGACCACCTCACTGTTTTTACATAATAGGACATTTATTAATCACCTGGATCTGAGTTCATAATAAATTGATATTGAGATAACACCACTTCTGTTGCCTAAGTGGCTTGATTGAAGTCCCAGTAGGAACATAATGGCTTGAGTAGTTACAACTATTAATAATCGGGTCTGTCATTTTATGGGTTTAACATTTTATTTCAGGTCTAATAACTTGATTTTTCCATCATAGATAAGCTTAATTTTTTGGATGCTGAACAATGATGGAAAATGAATTCCCATTTTCGAATCATTCCAAAGTAATTGTTACATAGATCTTCTGTATTGTTATCAAAGAGAGAACTACTTTGGCATCATAGTTGTTTTATTTAGCTACAATATAATTGAAAATAGTGGTAACTATCTTCTTGTAAATCTCGATTTCTTATTCTATTAGCTTCGTGTCAGAGTGAAAATATAATTACAAGTGATTGTCAAATATTTTCCTTTAATGCGATTATTATTTTACTTTGTTTACTTACCATTATTATGGAAAACAGTACTTATCCCCTAAAGTGTTTATATGAACTATTATAAATTTCGCTATACTGTACATAATTCAAACTGAGCTGCAATAAGTTTCCCCTACAACAACAAGAACTCATGTTTTTCCTTCTTCTCTGGCTGGGATATCGGCTTGTGGATCGTAAAACTTTACAGCATTCCCACGTAGAAGCATGACATTATAAAGTTGCAAAGAATCAAAGCTGAAAGTATGCCTTTTATTATCATGCAATTATAAAAAAAATTTACATTAATGCGATTTATCATTCGCAATATTCTGCAAAATTTACTTTCATGATTTCATTAGTTCTTTTCAGCGGTCAGCACATAAGTATAAATAATTCCTAAGGTTGCTGGAGGGATTTGTCTTCCACTTATTTTTTGACAGATAGAAATCGTCTTGCCACTGTTCGGACAAGAGTATTTAGTTTCCTATCACTAAATCAGGATATCTTAACGTTAAATCACCAGTCGGGCATAGTGCTGATCAATACAGATATGAATACTGTTGCACAATAGAGAATAATTTTATCCAAGAAAAGTTAAACTAACGATTAATTGATATTTGTCGATTGAATTTGCTTATTTGTTAAAGTGTGCTAAATTTCCTGGTCACTGCTTTGCACAATTTTGAGTGTGTTGCTGAAGTTTGTTTAATCCCATGTTATTATTGAATTAGGGAGATTTGTAGCTATTTTGGAGGCTAATTAGGTTATAATGCATACACTTCTATTAGTGTAAATTTAAAGAATATTCGACGTCTTGTAAATTAACTATCTGCATGTACGGGAAATGATCTATTCATATATAAGTAATGTTTCCGATTAAATTTTCATGGGGTCCGGCATATATTGCCTCTTCTTACCTTCCTAAGAAAATGCAGGGACCAATGGAATTCCATCCTTATCTATTTTGGCGATGTTATTTGATATACAGTACTGTTTTAATTGATGCTGCTTCTACAAGATGCTTGACTGCGAAAAAATTATGATCTTCTCACTAGTATCTCCTGGACGTAACTTTGTTGTCGAAGCTGAATATTTATTTCGCCCAAGACTGCTTATTTTTTATCGTCCATATTAGAACCCAATAATCTTAGAAATCTTGGGTCATGAAAAATATCACTAACCATCTGTTGTTTATTCTTTACCTCGTTTAATTCAGGGAAAAGAAAAGATCATAGCTGAAGGGGAACGATAGAAATATCAATAGATATGTATTGAAAACTCTATACTAGGTGATTGAAAAGACAACTCCCTGTATAGATTTTCAGACTTTTAAATGTTCAAAATATGTCAAGTTACTGACACACTGTGAAGTTCTTAAATTATTTGTTCTAGTGTAAAGACCATGGATCTGGGTTCGGTGTAAAGATATTAACTATTAAACAAAGTTCTATGCCAGAGATTCTTTAATGCTCTTTAATAAATTGCGGGCGAAAGCCCAACTTACATGAATTTAGCATAGTAAAACTCATCATAATTCATTTAACAGCTAAGCGTCCTACCGAATGCTTTTGAAATCTCAAGGAATGATGTTTTAAAGATGAAAAAAGGCCCCAACTTTAACTGAAGGCATGTAGAAATTTTGGTTTAAAGACTGAAATCCTTCAATTTACCTCTCCCCTCCAATCCGTGATTATTTTATTAAAACCCATGTACTCTATGTCCAAATGATTTCAGTGATACAGCCTCCTGTTAAATGGTCTAAATAAACGCTTATAAGCCAAGTTCTGTTGAACACCACTTTTATCAGATTAAAGAAACGTTGGCAATCCACTGGATAGCCAGCATTCTCTCCCTTCTACAACGTCAAGCCAGATATATAAACGATAGCATTAATTACTCTGCGCGTGCAAGCCTGTGTTGTTCAATTGGAACCAAGCGGAGCAGACCATAAAACGTTTTAGCGATCACGTAATCACTACTACTTTGTAATTCGGTGGCGCAATTTTTGACGGCAGAGGGGGGGGGGAGAGGAGAGTGGTTTTAAACAAAACTATTATTTTTCATTCTGTTAAAAACAAAATAAAATCAGTTATAATGATAAGAAAGGGCCATGGTGAGGGTTGAAAATGACGAAAAATATTATGTGAAGTATATGTAATGAACTTTCTTCTGTGAATAATTTTAAATACCGTACGTAATTTTTAACAAAAAACATACTCATAAAAGATTTTTATTCTATTGATGATGATTGAAAATCAAAAATACGCGTGAGAATCAGGCCATCATTTAGTGTGATTGAAATTTAAAAAGAGTGGGTAGAATCTCTTACTGTCGAAAATAATTGTTTCAATCCAAATGTGAAACATGTTTTAATATGATCAATCTTGAAGATGTCGGACAATTATTGTCAACCCAGGAAATTTAGAAATTCCGAGCCTTAGGAGAATAACGGCGTGAAGATGTGATCTTCAATGTTTCACATTAGGCCGAATATGGGGGATTGATGAACACGCCTCTCTTATCTCAAAGAGGCAGATTTTCATCAAATTTCAAATTGTTTTGCCATTGTGAATGAATTGTTTAATCTAATATGTAGAGTCGTAGAGGAGATATTACTCCACCATTCTCAAGAGGTAATATCGATGTGATAATGCCTATATCAGATATCATTTAGATAATCAATTTATTTGTTAAATGTAAAGGTCCTTGACCAGGGTTAAGTTGTCTGACCATTAAATGACTTATTCAATGGAAACCCGAACAGATAATAGGTCGACAGTAGCGAAAACTGACGGCCATATAAAATTGAGAACATCTCGATTTTACAACTAAAAGAAGGAAGAATTATTCTATTTAATTATTAAAAGAAATATAACAACTACCTTCTAATTTTCACATTAGCTCCATTATGATGAATGATTCATATTTGGTTTTTCAAAATACTCACAGTTGTGATTGATGTGTATAAGCTCGAATAAGAGCATTTAGGAGCCACTTACTTAATCAGACTTTCAATTTATAAGACTATGGGTTGTCGGTGTATTGGCCATTGTGCATATTTTCTGCTAGATATAGGACACTAACATTTCATGAGAATAATTCCTTTTTGATAAGGTTTCTTATTTTCCACTTCTTTTAATTCCCTTTTATTCGAACGAATTTGTTCAAGTGGTTTGATTAAAACATCCTGTTTTGATATTGTGGTTTTGTCGGATTGTATTTGTAACTAGTGTAATTACTTAGGAGAGCTAAGCATCGGTTACGTCAACAGAAGAGCAAATCATACCAACTTCCAAGGTAGATTTTATGGTTTTGACACCTATCGGCAAATGCTTAGTGAAGTTGTAGAGTGTAACTTTTCCATCAGAGGAGCTCAATAAAGCATCTTTTATGCCCAATGCGAGCGATGAAAACTCTTCTTTAACGGATCTTTAAATTATCGTCAATATTTTATATTGTTTGACCTGGGATATTAGTCCACTTAACACACCAAAGGAACAAAAGACAATTCACTGAAACAAATAATCTCGTGTGATAGGCATCTTCTCTCTCCAATAATTCAAAAAACCTTTTGTCTCAATGGATTTTCTTCTTAGTTCACAGTAATGTATTTACTTTATTCTGGACATGTAATAACCATATATAAAGACGTCAATTAGTAGTCGTCAGTCCCGGATATTAAGGCGTTCCCGGAGCCTCCAGCCACAATGTACCCTCAGGATCCATGAGAGATATTGAATACATTTATCCTTTATGGACAAGGGTACAAAAAATTCATCAATAAGATGAGCGATACTGCAATGTGAATATCAGCGACCGTGATCAGTAAACGCATATGCACATACCCCTTAATCTTTTCGCCAATAGATGAAGATAGCACCCCGACTACCTTCGCGTGTTTTACCTACGCAGTGAATTTGATTTATTCTAATGACATTCGAGTGGTCCACATCGCGTCTTGAACTTTACATCAAAATTTAGAACATGGCAAAAGTCCTCAAATCGAGTAGAAAAGAACTGGGTGACACTCCTGAACACAAAGATTTTTGGTACGCACTGATTGGCGACAGACTTAACAGGCATAACTTCAAGCCACTTTGAATCCAAATCAACCAGGAGCAGATAGGAGGTTTCTCGGATAGGGCAAGACTGAGGGAAAAAGGTTTAGCAAGGCCGATTTCCTCGGGTTCTTTGCATTTGTCATCCACCGGCGCCGATCGCTTAAGACTTAAGACAAGCTTTGGTTTTGCTTGAATGTGTTTGCACTGACCAAAACATTTTAGAGACTTGATCTCAAGAAGACTAAAGTACCGCTTCCCTACTCTTGTCCCTTTGGTGGCATATTTGTATTGTCTGGTGATCAAGCAGAGGGAGATGGTTGCTTGGGCACAGTAAGCTGGGAAACAAGTCGTGTTGGATCGACTTTAAGCGTAGAAGATTCCATAGATTTCGTGAAGTTCGTGACTCTTACATTATCTCTGACTGATGTGTGCAATCTCATGCCATTACCGGCAGTCTGAGCTAGAGTTACAGTAGGCATCACCTTATGAGAGACTGATGAAACGGGAGATTAAGTAGAATTTTAGAATCTAGAGAAACATTGGTAGTGAACGTGCTTGAAACATCAGAAGACATTAAAGCTGCAATTATAACAGAAAAAATTTCATTTCTACGGATAAGCTCTCAAAAATTTTTTTAGAGAAAAGAGCAGCCACTGTTTGTTGAGGAACCTCTTGCTTTCGGCACTGTAAAGTCGTCTTAGATGGTAAATAATGCCTGCTCGTCACTTGTTATAACCCAAAATTAATTTAATTTCCTTGGATAACGATTGGCATTAGTTTTAGTGTGGCGAAGGGCCGTTAGATATGCTTATTGGGATTCTGTCTAAGAGTAATATGCCGATGGATATAGGAAATATTGAGTGGCTATAGCTGGAGAAAAAAGCAGAATTCAAAAAACAAATCTCTTAATTTATCTGGGATCACGAACTAATGTCGTAACCCGCAAAATCTGCTGGACCAAACAGCAATTCATAAGGCTTCTATCCTTTTGAAAATATACATAGTTATTACTTAGAGTAAAGCAAGGCTTATGGAAATCTTTATGGAGCCAAATTTATTTACGATATTTTCATAGTAGTACTATATGAACATAATAACAATAGACTATTCGGACAAATAAATTGAAATTTTAATTCGAGGAAAGAGTAGAGGGATTTAGTCCAAAAGATTTAGTGTTTTTAATTTTTTACTACCTAGCTCAGCTGAATAAATGCCTTCGTTTTTCTATGCTCTGGAAAAGTTCTTTGAGGTTTGTGGATAAATTCGGATATTTGGCATTTTACGTTTGATATTTAACTTAAAGCATGTCAAAAGTGGACACTGAAGACACCGTCGATCGTTACACCTATGGAATAGTGATCTAATCCATGGTGCAAATGCATTGCTTACTTTTCTGCGGATATTCTCATATATTGGACAACTTTACACTTCGCTGTTTTCGGTTGTCTTCCCTTTTAGGTGTGGATTTAGGTTTTAGAGACTGGAGATCACATTTTTAGCTAATGACAGCCCAGCCAAATCAATGACTTCATTGGCACTTTGATTGACTTGCTTCGGTCATGACTTTCTGCTAGCTTTGTTTCCTGTTATTCTTGGTATCTTATGGCTTAAAAGAAGTTTTGAAATAGGAGTACTAGGGAGACTTTCATATCAGTCCAAATGTGAGTTCTTCCTTTTTGAAGATTGTCTGCGGGATTTTTCCCAGACTAATCACGCTGTGTTAGCTCTTCACAGGTTATAACTGTGCGAGAGCGTAGTCCATTCTCGTATTGTGTTAGTGTAGTGATTTAAATAAACTCATTTTCATATATTCCTTGAACTCCTAATTGCAGCTTTCTCTGCCTCTTTTATATCTTGGTTGGGGTAACTTTCACAAAGCTGAATTATTCTATCCTACATTAGTGAATCCCGAATTTCAGCTTTTTCCAATAAGTAGCCACAAACAAAGAGCTAGAGTAAAGGAATGAATCACAAAATACGATAATAAACCGCCTCACAGTGACATGCGAAAGTGGATGAGACAGTGCTAGTGACTACATTAATTTTTCTCGTGACATTTCGCCTCAGAGAGCGAATTTCCTGAGAGTCTCCCCCACGTAATGCAAAGTCGCCGCCATTTTAATCTCCAGACTTTATAATTAAATTAGAACTTCACATTGACAGGCATGGGACCGTAAACAATCACTGTGACGGATTTATGATTTGATTTTGGAGATAAAGAAGCTAATTATTTTTAAATTCTAGAGTACTAATAAAGCTTGTTTTTGCTTTTCTGATAATTTGCCAAATGGGATTGCACTTAAAGTTATATAACCGATAAAATAAACAAACAAAACTATCATTATTTGCAACTGTAATTATCTTCCCTTTCAGCAGTAGCTTCTCCTGTCGCTCTCTGTAATCTATCGAAACATACAATTTGCATTTAGGCTAACCTATACCAAAACAATCTCATGATAGTTTCCTTAGCTCTGAATCCATACGCCGAATGGCGTAGTGCAGCAAGTTATCGACTTTCATTAATGCTTACTAGGGTGTTTTGATTCTCCCTTTGAAGTAAACAATATAATTAAGAATTCACAGCCGACAGGAATGAAAACGCTGTTCCATCCCAATTAGTGAAATTGAAAATAGAAACAAATTGAATTCGATAAATGATTCAATTGTATACAGTTAAAGGAGAATGAGCGAGAGTTTATTGTATAATGGCAGTAGTTTACATTGCATAAAGCTATGATGGTGTTATTTTCATAAATATTTTAAGTTAGACTATTTCAGGTTAGACTTGAATAGTAAAGATGTTTTGAATGAGCACACAAATAAATTAATCAGCACTATTTGCACCAGAATTTAACTGTTCTTAGTACAACCTTAAGTTGATGTAATGATGTGAGTTATTCAATCGACTAATAAAACATTGATGTATAAGAATAGTGCATGGAGTGAATAAAGGGAAAAAATGAAGCATGATGGAAAAAGGGCACTCTTGCGTTTGATGCAACTTACTTCAGTTGGTTTGATCTGATTCAGAAGAATTGAGAAGAGTGTTGCATAGTGGTAATAACTGCGATAAATTAAATTGAGTGGGTCGTTCATTAATTGTTTCAATCAACACTCATCAAGTTTCCTTAGGCTTACTTACTTACTTGAGTTACTTATTTACTTCTCAAAAATGATTTATTACTAAATAGATTACAGTTACCACATCTGGTTTCTAACGTATTGAAGTTAGGCATGCCACTATTAAAGGACCAGTGCATGAATTTGTAGCCTTTCATTTATTTGTTCTTCCTACAAGTTTACTATATCCGAATCGAAGAACCAAGTCAAGACATCAGTGGAGATACAACATTTCGAAGATAGCTGGAGAGCAGCTCCGTTTTATTGATAGGATCTTCAAAATTCAACTTTTGGAGAGTATTTATTTGGGCTTGGAATCCCTTAATGCCCGAGGATGACGTGTTCAAGTCTTGTAATATTTGTGCACACTGACTCATAGACCTTCTATGTATTGCTCGCCTACTGGCTCGTACCTTTACCCCAATTGTCAGTCTCCCATAAATTAGCGAGGAATGTAAAGTCTGTCAACCACCTTATCGGACTTTATTTCGTTTGTTCTTTACAGCCCTTGTTGGCCTTACTTAGTGCTGACGCATTCCTCTTTCCTCCTAATTCCTTCTACCCCTCCTTCCTCTACACTCCCATTCATTTTCAACAATTCAACACTCATTTGTCCAACCCAGTTCTTGGTCTTCTTACTCGAAAAAGTTCTTGTACTCTGTTAGGCCCAGGAAGGTCATCGGTTTTATGGGAAGGTACTAAGTCTAATTTGACCAAACTCTTAAAGTAGCTTTACTGACTGGATTAAGGCTACTTTAATGTATCTATAATAATTAGGTTAATGGAAACGAAAAGTTATAAATATAAATCATGAACAAAGCTTGAAAATGCACTGGAATATAATGATTCCTAAAGATCGATATCGTGGAAAAACATATTTCCTTTAATTAATAAGGGGTTGGTTTGTGGAATCGGTCACTCTTTATAATATTCTTCTCCTTGGAATTGTATTGAACTTGATGAAGGCGATAAAGTAAAATAGTGGAATGTTTAATTTCAAGGATAGAAAACAATAAAACATTCCAATAAGGGGAAGATATCGAGAGGAAGCAAAAATAAAAGGCAGAGTATCTATGTAGTTTGCAAACTTTAATCCTTGAAATCAGGTTGTACGTTTTTTACCTCTCGGGTATAGTCCACAATCCTATGCTTTTAACCATTCACTATCCAAATTTGAGTATTTGCTCTCCGTTTCTTGAGTGAATTTACGGTCTTGATGATCAGCGCTTATTGAGGAATTAATTAAGATGGATGAATGATTTACCACAGATTCCTTTTTTTCTGACAGTTAAGATACTAGCAAAATGATGGAACTAAGATTTCAACAAAGAAGAATTCAATAGTTTGTTTAAATGAACCAACACAAAGGAATTTATTTTGCAAGGTCTTCCCAGTCACGTTTGATCCCTGAATCAGACAGACAATAGCGAGTGCGTGCATGTCCTCTAACTAACGATTTTGTTGTCAATGCGTTTACCACACACAACCCTAAAGCACGTGTGCTGGAATTTTATGATTAATGGTCACGTCCAGTGATTAAAGTACATCGTAGACACATACCGTCGCAAATCAAACAGTCGTGGGCACTTGACAGTATGTTCCAATATTTTCCAGAATTCTGGAAAAAAGGAAACTGTGTTTAGCTATTGAAGCAGATAGAATAGATTAAATTTTTCAATATTTTTCTTGTCATCGGCCCTTGACCTTGCTCCTTATACATATTTAACTGTTATCAATTGATTTTTTATATTTTCTACGTTCTAAATATCGAATATCGCATATTTCAGACTACACCCTCGGCCCTTAGCTGTATACAAATTTTCCCCCTTATGTAGCTCCTACAATGTTGACTGGTTGCGAGGCTGACGCATTCTCTCCATTCGTTCGTGAACAAAATACTCTGTAATTGTCTTTACGGTGAGAGTCCTTTAAGTTTGGAAGGGCAATAGCTTAACATATTTCCTCTGCTACATATTGATATGTATTCCAAAGCTCTAACCATCTCTCAATTGGGATATCAATATGAAAAAACAACTCTGGTATACGTGATGTAAATATAATGTAAATTCTATGGAGAAGAGGGAGCAAACAGATGTAAAAACATAAAGTTAGGCAGCAAGATATTACGTTATGATCTTTTTCATATTATGGGGATTGTAAGTCCGCTACTTTATTTTAGTTGTAACAGGACGCAGATTTGTCGGCAGACAGCTCTCCTAATCTACACCTGGCCCTTCCCACAGATTTGTCATTTGGCCGAGTATAAATGGTATGTATCAGAATGACTGAATTAGTCAATCACTCAATCCTGTGCTGTCCTTTTCTATTCGCGGTAGGAAAGAGTAACCAGACAGCGTCTAATGATCTTGGATACTCTCAGTTAGGTCAAATAAGGGGCCGACGGACAGCATGAAACTTCTGATACACTCGTAATCTATTCTCTCTCTCATTGTTAACGTTTGGACACTTGGGTTTCATTAAATACAGTAACTTTTTTCTAATCGAGCAGCATACGTAATTTAGACTGATTATCACCACAAATTAACTTCCTAGCATCATTCTGAGAGTCTCTGTGTGTTTTCAAACCGTCCCAGATATTCATCAAATTTCTCAGTATGTTGCTACTACTTCGAACTTGTGAATAGAGACAGAAAAATCGGTAGAATTATAAGTTACCATTTACCAGCAATGACCTTTTGGTGGTCTGATATTCGTAAAATAAATTAAAAATAAATCTTTTCATCATGATGTTAATCTTATTCAGTTCTTCAATAAAAATATTTTAACAAAATAAAATATGTATTGTTAGCCAAATACCCAGTTTGTACAACCAACTTAGGCACCATTTTTCCAAAATATAAGAAGCTCAAATGCTTTTCATTTGCGTAAATATATCGTTGAAATCATGGTCTTATAGACACAATGAAGCAGTTTTACCTGTGTGGGTTAATTTAAATCAACGCGCAACGTGTGAAAACAACATTGCACGTGTGATTAACAATTATGTGACCAAGTTTCAAGGTCACGAACTAACTCCGACCTACGATTAGTTTCAAGGTCAAATGGGTGGTCAAGCATCGCATGTGAATTGAAATAAACAAATTTTGGCGGCTGTTCTTAAACTGACGGCGTTTTAAACTGCTTAGACTTAACTCATCGGTCAAGGGTAATGCGCACGTAGTAAGGTAAAATTATACCGATATGCCTTATTTATTTTTGATATTCATATCAATTGAAGGCAAGTATTTTTAATAACACCCAAATTGAAGCAGAGGAGACATTCCGGCGTCTATTGTTGTAACAGTAGCCTAAATATATCTTTATTAATGAATGTTTTTTTTTAGCAAGGCAAGTTAATTTAAAGAAGCAGTAGAGAACAACAAGAGTATGTAAAACAAAAATACAGAGATAAAAGGGCGAAAGGCGGCTAACTTCTTGCCAGAAAGACTACTAAATACTAATCAGCAGGAGGCCTGAGGACATTCTAGCTCTGTGTGCTGGTTTGTGTGCTTCCGTACTGACTAGATTGCCAGCTTAGCCTACTTCCGATCATTCAGTAACAGTGTACTTGGTGGCATACACTACCGAATTGAGAAACTCACAATATACCATCTTTATGTTGCCCACTATCATCCAGTGGGTTTGAAAATTCCAAACATTGAATATTTACCTCAAGCTCGGCTGATATATACGGCGATTGCTTTACTTCACCGATTAATGGGAACCTAATAAGAGCTGGATGAGAATCTTGAGATCAGCCACACTCTCATTAGTCACAGCCACAGTATGGCTTTCCATTCCGCTCACTAAGTGTGCATCGATGGGCATTGGATACGTGACCACTGACTTTGCAACTGGGTACGATTAAAGTTGCGTCACATGATATTTTTTATATTTTCTTGATGATCGCGCGAAGCAGTCTATTTATTTTATAATACTC
Organism: Hymenolepis diminuta; assembly: GCA_900708905.1. Classification (NCBI taxonomy): domain Eukaryota; kingdom Metazoa; phylum Platyhelminthes; class Cestoda; order Cyclophyllidea; family Hymenolepididae; genus Hymenolepis; species Hymenolepis diminuta. The sequence goes on along the minus strand of CAADRB010000014.1, from coordinate 2,974,304 downwards.
AACCTCAAATTATCGCTATTTAATAAGTTGTTCAAGTTATAATCAGCCGTTCCAATTTCAGTTCCAAGCGCCATATACCAAATTACATCGCATAGTAAACGTGTGCAAATGCTAATCACATAATACTTTCGGATATTTATAGCTGCATCATACGCTGAGCTCGCTTAACTCCCATCCCACCGACTTGGACATTAATGAGGCATCAACGAAGCCCAATTACGAAGGCAAACTTTTTGTTGTGCGAATTTAATGTAGCATTGGCAATACTGCAATCTGGAATATGGAAGAAAAGAAATGGAGGTAAATTAAGTGAGGGTGAAGGTGTGCCACAGTTATTTCCTATGACAATGCATAAACCTGAATAAGGCGAATGACAAATGAGTCCACTAACGTATGAGACGGAGGATTAGTCAAGAAGTAGACAATGAAACCGGGCAATCAATAGTCTTAATATGGAGGCATTTAATTGTTCATATACTTATTATGTGCTGTTATTATGTTAAAATTAGATCATTTGACTGCAGGATTCACCAGTTAGATTACGTTCACCATTTTCAAAGCTTGATTTAATTCCGTGGCTGGTCATGCCATCTCGATTTATTTGTAACTTCCTACTGTCAAGAGCAAGCAGTCGGGACGAGAAACTATTTTTCAACACAACAGAGCTCACTGAGTTATGTTGATCCTTTCAGATGATAACTTACCCCAAATTGTTTTAAACAGTAGTGGTGTAATTGCAATTCTTGGCAGTCGAGATAATCTTCTTGCTCACATGTAGATAATTAATTGACTATCGGTTAAGATTGTGATTGCGCCATAAAATATGTTTACAAAATCGCTTTTTGGGAGAATAAATTGACAACTGGATTAGCTATATCCCTTCAGTAGACGAAAAGAGAAAGAGAAAGAATGCATTTTTTGAAATTTTGTTCACTACTCAGCTCAGATTGGGGAATACATGCTAATGTTTTCTTGTCATCATCAGAAATCTACCTATAAGTACCCTTTCAGTTTTATTCAGGAGGGACTATGCTTCTCTTCGAACATTTCTCTAACGTACCTTAGTAGTCTCAAGTCAAGACTGAAAATAACATTCCAACGCTTCAACTACTTATATATTGTCCAGCTACATTGGGAGAGCCACCAAATAACGTTTAGAAATCCCTCGTAGAATTAATAATCTTCCTAAAGGTCGCCAGACTACAACATCCTTTCCTGAGTGAGATTATCAAGAGTTAAGTGGGGCCAATGCATATTGGGCAATTGGAAATAAGTGGGAGAAGAAGAGAGGATTGACTTGACGTGACCGAATTCTTTGCTATCTTCGATAGTTTATCATGAAAAAGGGGAGAATTTTATCAGAGAAAAATTAAATAAGTAGGGAATTAGGGAAACACTAAAGATCACTGAATTTGGTTGGATTTGTAATACGGTGTATTTTTTATATTCTTCTCCGCGAATATTCGCATAAGATTTCTCGAAGAGAGCTTAAGTAAGTTAATAGACTTGTGTTCTTAAAAAATGTCTTCGAGTGCGCTTTCCTTCCAGTTATTATTGATACAAATTGTCTTGGAAAGGTTTTATTATAGGAGAACAAGGTTAAACGATGTCCCATTTGTTAAAGCTTCATCGCAGGATTTCTCAGAGGAACGAACTTCAGTCAATATATTTATTGCTTTATAACGTGAGAGAAACTTCAGATCTTGTTATTACTCTGTAAATTTAGAGTAAGTCAGCATCACCTACCACATTTTTCGAGCTGAGACTAGTTTTTATTTCATACGAAATCATCAATCAATTCTGAGCCTTTTTTCTAATCCATGAAACTTTGAAAAAGGATAAAATTCCCAGAAAACAAACGAAATGATATTTTAATAAGCAAATTCCAATTCATCAATAAAATAAGCAAACTAAACTTCAAACAATTACGGAAAGTAAAATTAAATTAATAAATCAATCAAGATACATTGTTGGCGGAAACTGTTTGAAATAATGAATAAACATATTAAAATAAACAAACATACGATTTATGACATCGATGTCAAACTGGTGCACTTTTCTTATCACACCTCGGGTTAACACAAAAGAAATAAGGATTTATGAAGAGTAAAAAACATTGAATTTATTTTAAAATTAAATCTCATTGAATTATTTTTCATTTGCCTTCCGTTAACAATCATTTAATCCTGTTTCTCAGTTCATTTAATGAAAAAATCATTTCAAAGATAGTTGTATTGCCACAATACTATGCCTATAGGAGGAGAGTATCGATATTTCCTTTTTCGTCCTTGAGTCTCTATAACTTTGGTTGGTGCCTAGTTTGAAGACCGGTTTTATAAAAATTAGCTCCATGTGTATGCACTATCATAAGTTAACAAATCACTGCCTCTCTTGTCTTCATGAATAATAATGAAACGTGAATTGAAATTACTTTTGATATAATTTCAAACTCATTTCGACGTGTTTTTGACAAAGGCGAGGGAGAGAGTTGAGATTTAAAAGGGTTAAGTGCTTGAGGAGGAGAACTGTTTTGGTGGTTGAATTGGTGTTTGAAAAAAGCACTTGGCCAATCTGATGCTTCGCTTTGTTCTTCATATCCGTCATTGATTCTTCTACATTGGAAAGGTCATGTCAGCCAATGGCATTGTTCAATATTGCAGTTACAATCGCCAGTTATGTGTCCCGTTAGTTCGTAAATATGGACCGAATTTCTTATTCTTAGTCTTTCCACTCACTATTTCACTCGTCATTGTCTAATACCAGAAATGAGATTTAAGAAGGCATATTCAAACGTATCTAGCTCTCTAACTTATCCAGAAGAGGTATTTTTGAAGGTAAGAGCTAAATGGATTGGTTATCATCAACAGTTGGATTGAAAGCATCTCAGTAGTAATTAGTTGACATGTTCTCAACCATAAATTCTGCATAACCTCTTTCTTTAAAAATATTATATTCTTCACTCCCCAATCATCTCCGTCACTAATTATCAAACTCGTTATCCTTCTCATAACCCGCGTTCTAAATAGGTCTCAAAAATTAAGTTAGTCAGTGGCGGCAATAGTTAATACAAAGTCCACCTCAGTTCTCACTAGAAATAGTACTGACATCTGATATTTTTAGGGTTGTTATAACACATGGGTTGAAAAGTCCCGGGCCTAACACATAGATGGCGCTAGTTTTATTGCAGTCACCTTTTTCAGTTAATACTGACCTTCAAAAGACAGCTGTTAAAATTTCATGATATTCTATTCATTACTTCGTGAGTTATTGTGCTAAGAGTGACGCTACTTTTGTCATTTTCAAAACAATGGATCAAAAACAATTTCGTGTTTTAATTTTACACTGCTTCTGATGGGAAAAATACCGTTCAAGCGAAGTAATGGCTTGAAAAGTGTTTTGGAGACTCCGCTCCATCAGAAACAACAATAAAACGTTGGTTTGCCGACTTCAAACGTGGTCGTAGAGACACCGATGATGCAGAACGCAGTGGACGTCCAAATGAGGCGGTAACACCAGAAAGCATGAACAAAATCCACAAAATCGTTTTGAATGATCGAAAAGTGAAGTTGCGTGAATTAGCT
>CAADRB010000014.1:2940242-2970274 GCA_900708905.1 Hymenolepis diminuta | reverse complement strand
TCAATCAAAACAATGGCAAAACTACATGAATTGAACTTTGAATTGCTCCCACATCCAGCGTATTCGCCAGATTTGGCTCCCAGCGACTACTGGCTGTTCGCAGACCTGAAAAAATGCTCGCCGGTAAGAAATTTCGCACGAATGAAGAGGTTACCGCTGAAACTGAGGCCTATTTTGAAGCAAAAGGTAAGTCGTTCTACAAAGGTGGTATTGAAATGTTAGAGCGGCGCTGGAATGATTGCGTTGCTCTTGATGGAGATTACGTTGGTGAATAAAGCTAATTTTGAACCAAAACCCGTGTTTACTTTGTTTGGCCCGGGACTTTTCAGCACATGTGTTAACAGCTTAATCTACAAATTTAACGCATTATCGTAAAATCGACCCACGTGGTTGAGATTTACGAGAGCTGTTGATTGGAGGTTGCACTTTAGGTTAAGATGAGTTGTTTTGCATCAACTGAGGTAGATGAAGTGGTTTTTAAACTAATAGGGCCAGCCTATTTTTAGGGCTAGTCAAATCAAAAAATTTTCACAACTTCCTTTTATGGAATTACAGGATCTTAGACGCCTAAGTAAGTTGTAAACAGTTCATCGTAAACAGAAAATTGACACAGAATACGTGTAGTCAAAATTCATGGGCCGCTCACAACTACATTTCCACAGATTAGAAAATTCCAAGACACTACCAATGAAAAGTAGGAGATATTCAGAAGGAATTATTGATTTAAATATTAATGCTTTATCATTTTGCTCTTTCCGCTTAAATTCACTTCAAATTCAAGAGCAACTTAGGATTTGCTGGCTTGATAACCATATTGATTAAGGGACATGACAAGTACAAACCTATTTATTTATTAAGTTAATTTGGTATCTGGGTTTATAGCGTCGGACTGCATGACAAACTCCTACTTCAACATGGCGGCCTGAATATAATTGACCTCCTTCTGTCCTCAAATGTATCTAATTCGTCATCTGATCGGTCGCAGTTGACGCATTTGAACTAGACCGAGCGTGTTCTCATAGAGTTCTTCTGGGGTTTTGAATATGACAACGAATAGGTCGAAATAACGACTCTCATCCGTAATAAGACTTAAAACATATATATTATGTGGTCAAGTTCTTATCACTTCAGACGGTACCTTATTCTATTTTCTTCATAAAATTATGAAAAAGTAATTTTGAGGTAATTCGGAATTTGCTCCCACGAGTTCATTTTTAAATTTAGTTAAGTAGGACCATTTACTTAGTCCATTTAATAGAAAAAAATCATATAATGTATTTTAAATTAGAAAACAAGACTGTTAAGAAAAGATGAATAGCATTCTATATTACGCTTACATTTAAGAAAAGTGAGACTTGAAGATTTTGCTTTTCGAAAGTTAGAAATTCTCACAAACACAAAATATTTACCCTCCTCCCTGATATGATATATTTTGTGAAATAAATTCAATTTCAGCCTATTTAAATTTAAAGGAATTGAGTGAGGTGTCCTAATTAATACTCGGAATCTCTTAACTTAAAATTTTCGCATCGGATACAAGTATGTAAAGAATAAATTGGCCATGCAGCCACTCTTCTTTATTTGCGCTGCTGGATGCATACTTTCATATAATTATTCCAAATTCAAGGCAATTCAACGAAACGAAGAAAAATATTTCCATGAACATGAACCCCAGAACTAAAAATTATACGTAGGAACCGAGAAAGTTACGAAATGAAGAGTTATTATAAGGCCTCGTAGGGCCTTCTCTTCAAACTAATAGAATTTGTAAGCTATGCATCCTGTTGTCCAATTCGTATCATCCATTTTTAAGTAAATGGACTTACCATTAATATTATAGGAAGAGAGTATTGAATTTGATTGGACGTCATTGCACTTGATATTGATTTGCTTACGCTCAAAGCCTTGTATTTTGTGGTATTTTCGTTAGCGTCTAACTCACAAATCAGTTCTAAATTATTAGATATTAGAAAAATCTTTCTTTCAAATTGCCAACGTTGAAAAAATGGGCTGTGACATCACTGTCGTCTTCATAACTACAGAGCTGCCAGTTGGTGTAGCGCTGATAATTGTTATTTCGAGCTAAATATTTCTGTTTCTTGAACACGCCTGTATCTGCCTGTAGTTAATTTTACCAAAACTAAATATGCAAGTAAAAAACAAGACGAATCATGTCCTCACGCTGACCCTATGTAAATATCATCTCTCTTTCTGACCTTGACCCATATTTTATCCTTAGAATCCTCATTCGAGTAACTTGGAGACCAAACGTTACATTCATGCCATTTTTCTAGTTATTTATTCAAGATATTAAAATAGAATGAAACTGTAAGTTAAAGCCCCATTAATTATGCCTTCTAGCTAGTAGAGACATTGGAGTTGAAGTGCAAAATATTTTTATTTTAGTCAGCATCTGAAACGTTGTTAATGCCATAATAATATTTCACGCTGGGAGCTTGAGCATGAGAAAGATAGTCTGAGAAACTTCTAAGCGAAATATTCCATTAAGGTTTGGTAAATTATGTCTTTCCAACATTGGCTTTTAGAATAATTTACAAAATGGCGACGACGCAAAGTTCACTTTTTAAGTAAATACAAGGGTGGGCCAAATACAATAATGACATAGTTCTTATGAGACCGCCGGTATAGTAGATGTAATCAGATAAACATTATACCCTAATTAACATCTTGAGATGACATTTATACGCAAAGTACTAAGAGTAGATCTTAATGGCTTAATGATTTCAGTTGATCTCAAGGTATTTGGATAATTTAAGAAGTAGTCATTAAAAGGCAGTTGGAGCAAAACTAAACTAACTTTGACATGCGCTTGTCATCATTTTCATCCATGAAAGATTTGCATTCTTCTCTCGACAGTCTGACAGTATCTAACGGCAGTCTGACCTTCATCAGTAAGTTTTACTAGATGATATTTACAAAATAAAATAGCCCAAAATTGTGCCGATTCCGCCGGTAAAGCCTCTTCAAGAGCACGATCAAATTAAGGTTCAGTATCCCCGCCGAGAAATAATGATTTTCCTATGGCTAACAGAATAAAAGAGCCATTCTTGAGTGAGAAAATTGAGGGTTAAGTAAGATCATCTGTGTATTGGAAAATTGGAAATGATTGGAATAGTAGAAGAGTAAGGAGTTGGAAGTGGAGTTGGTAGAAGAGGAGGGCGTCAGTCCTGAGCAAGGATAACTCGAGTTGTGCGAAACAGGTGAAATGAGGGCTGATTAGATGGTTGACTGATTTTGCGTTTTTTTATTCGTTAGAACGGAGGTGTGAGTCCGTGTGTAGGTAATACAAAGAGAAACCGAGCTAACATACGAGTCCGAGTGGGCAGATACTGCAAGACATCGTTAAGTTTATTAATTTTGCTGTCTTTAACCTCCTTTTTATATTCTGCTCACATTTAATCAGGAAGTCTACCATCGGTAGCTATCTAGGGATATTTCAGTATGAAGAAGAGCAAAGATCAAGTGGACAGATTATTTGCGTACATCTGTAATCAGTACATTTTCGTTTTCCCTTGTTCTTCTTTTCCGTCATAGATATGTTTAGCCTATTGACGAAAGACCTAATTTGGAAGACTTTCAGCAATCAGTAGTCGAATCAGCAAACTTTTGTTTTCAACAAAATAGTTAAAGACTACATTGTTACTAGACTCAGTTATTTGCTTTGAAGGCCATACAATACCAATAAATCGAGGTGAAAAGATCAACTATGAAATTAAGTCAATCAGTCAACAAGCCTTGCGCATCGTGGATATAATTGTATCCATGAGCCTGGAAGTAAAATAATGAAATTTGAAAATCAAGACATCACACAGTAATTTAGCTTCATATGAGAGTATGGACAGGTTAATGTTTTCAGAATTAAATATAGTAAGATGTTTAATACCCTGACTTCAATGACAATTTTGTTTGACCTCCTCTCCATTTCTTACCTTCTGGGTTTGTTTTCTGTTCCGTTTATTTATCTTTTCCTATGGTCAAAACTCGCAAAAGAGTTTATTTTGTACTTCCGTGGGCAAAATGATATTTGTGAAGAAAAAACTACAATAAAGATCGAATACAATTCCGGGATCACCAAATTAATGAAGATAATAATGATGCAGAATCTGTTCCCCACAAATAAAATTCATATGGAAATTATTTTCAATTGTGGCAGAATAAGAACTTTTTGCCAGATGTAAAGAAATCAGGCGTACAGAGCGAAAGAAAAACAATAGAGCCGTAGAGATGTTGGAAGAGAATTGAAAATACAGTAGATGAATGAGTACCGAAGATAATGGAAATCAGTGTTTAGTGGTAGGCGTAGTATAGTAGCACTATGGAGCTGGTGATCATTCACATTAAGATAGACAACTGTAGATGAACCGTGCAGGAGAATCGACTCTATAAATTTATCAAGTATCTTTGCTCGAGCATTAATCGATAGCATTTTCACTGGATGTTTGTAATATTTAATTTTACAGCATAATTTTACGATAGTAACGTAGCCTTTTGTTCGGAACAAGACGTTGGTCTGCCAGCCAATTGGTCACTGGCAATTTTTAGTGTATTACCTGGACTAAACAGTTGAAAATTAAGTTGATTTATTCATTTTATTGAAATCGAAAATTATTGTAAGCCTGATGTATACTATTTAAATCGTGTTAAAAAAAAGTACACTTATCACTTGACTAGCATAATTTAATTCAATTGCTAATAGTTACGCCATCGCAAAGGGCGACGTCAAAAAGTTAAAATGTCTGAAAAAGTTCAAGGACTAGTTATTGACAGTGAATCTGGAATGATCAAGGCTGGTTTCTCTAGAGACGACGCTCTTAGAGCTATCTTTCCTTCTGCCATTGGTCGTTATAAGCATAGTCTTAGATCTAAGAAAATATTTCTATTTGAAAGTATTTTTGAGGTAAATTGGACAAAATACGTTGAATAGTAATAGACAACCCTCAAAATTAGTAGGTCAATTATGCTCAAGTTAGCCCACTATCTCCACGCTCGGTGACTGGATTAATTGAATAGCTAATATAAGCCATTATAAACGTAAAATGACATGGAATTTCATCGAGAAAATTCAGGTGACATTCCTTTCATCTAAGGTAGGTGTTGGATTAATGATGTACCAATGGTGTAGCGACCAACGTGCGCTTCAGCTAAAATCGACGATCATCGAGGTAAAATCAGTGATGTCGGTGGTTAACCGCACTTGTTAAATCTTGTCAGCATAAGAGTTGGCAGAATTTAAGCTTCTCGTCTAAGCAACTGAAGGATGCGTTCTCTCTAACAATGTCAAGTGTCATTAACTCTTTCCATAATGAACTTCTCTTTCTTCCGGTGAATTCGGATAATATAAATTGTCTTTGTCACATTATGTACTGACATTTTCATCACCATGTTTGTTAATCGCAGTTTCCTTCTAAGTTTCCTTCTAAGTTTCCTTCCTTTCAGCTACTCTTCCGGACCAGGGTATATGAAAATGTTTGACGGTGATTAATTCATGCTGTCTTTAGAGGCAAAAAACGGAGTGGGATGAATGACTGAAAACACATGGATCAGCCGCCATAGAGACTTATAAAATTCAATGGTAGATGAACGCAACTTCATCTGATGACTTGTTTTGACTATTATCTGAGCCTCTTACATCCTGAATTCATGCCCTGTGGTATAGAATCAAATGAAAATATATTTTATTTATTTGTACAGAGGAGCGTACCAGTGACCTATTTCAATCAGTTTGTCAATGTTTATACCTCAAGTACGACCCCTTTTAAATTAGTGAACTCAGACTGTATGGTAAATCACATGGTAAACCAGAATTGTCTCATGACAGAAAAGTTAGACTTATTAGTGTGTTTTCGTCAGCCTTCTCTCTCATTTCCCGTTGAGTTTTATACATGTTATTTTGGAGTGCAATCGACAGGTAAGCTCTTCCTGATAGAGCTCTATATATATTTCCTAGTGGTAAATCTTAAAATTACCTGCTACTAGTTCCTCGTCTCAGTTTTATAAAATAGGTGGAAATATTCCAATTGGATAATGGGAAAGCTATAAGCTCCTGAGTCTTATAATGAATAATAATAACTATTATATCTACCAATATGATCAGTTTAAAAAGCCTCTCCGCCCTCCTTTCATTTCTGTAATGTCTCGATGGGAACAAAGTATGAACGTTGTACTCCGAAAGAAAGACAACCTTGTACGCAATAGACCGTCACGTGACTAGGTATTGGGCGTGATTATTTTCAGGGCGGGCTGATTATTTGCACAACAGTTGAGAGTGAAACACAACAACAGCATACCCTTGAATTAAGTAAACAGAGCCAATTCACACATTGGGTGTCCCAAGAGCCAATACATTCATGCGGACAAATTTTCTCGTGAGCGAATTGACATGCTTTTAATACTCATATAGCTGCTATACAGATGCATGTCATATTAGCATTTATTATATAATGTGGTCCATTAAATATCATTTCTATGCTCTTTCGTGGTCTTACCTGTACTGTTATCGATTAACATTTTTAATAATAATTGTAGATCCCTCTTTAAGGTAGTTACCTATTAGGCTTGTTAAATAAGCGGACTTGGTTAATGAGGTTTTAGTGGCCGATAAGATGTCGACAAGCATGGCTTAAGGCTATTGAGTGAGCAGTTCATATGCCACAGGTGATCTCCAAATTCCCTTTATTCTTACCAGTTGGCGAGCAAACTCAGATCATAATATTTTGACAGTTAGAATGAGCAAATATGCTGTAGGAACCATGGTCAAAAAATCATTATTAGGGCAAATAGATAAGGCCTGCAACTATGATAGGGAATTAAGTCTATAAGATGTATCCAGAGTGGAATAAGTACCAAGAAGCAAAAAGACTACATAATGATATTTGTCTCATATCCGCCCAACTCTATCAAGAGCAATAAAGATAGCCTGATCCAGTCAGTGGTCACACTAAGCTCCCAGTTCTACCCAGTGTGCAGGCTCGTAATTCATTTTGGTCCAACAAGATTACGAGCGTGCTACTTATAGCGTCACTAATTCGCAATTAGTTAAATTTAACCGCCTATTGTAACGAAGAGACCTATATTCCTGTAAACAGTCTTTTTTCAGTTAATAAGGTCCCCTGGAAATCATAGTTATAGCAAATTATAGCCGATAATATTATTACTGTATTAGATAAGTTTAATAAATGAAACTAAGCAAAGATTTTGCACATTACTCAGTTTACATTGAAGAGAATTTATCTGAATCTTAGTGTCAATATCTATGGTAAAGCCGCACCATTCGAATTCTAATTTAAGAATCAGACACCTTAGGTTACTGCATAAATTCCTATCTGCGACGTTTTGGAGTTTGCTCTCCAGTTAACGAAAATATGTGACTAGTCACGACCATCAAGAAATATTTATTCGGATGTCCAAGCGCGTCAAATTGATTGCAACTTTTTTAACACAATCAAATTCCAAGGTGAACTGGAATGATTAAATAATCAACGTGCTCACTTTTCAGTCGTCTGTTGAAGTCTGCATAATTTCTTTTCACCATTAATTATACAAATTTCTTGCTTGTAGTAATTTGCCCTTAGTCCTAGACGTCTGCACTAATTTTTCAATTATTCAATTTACAGACCATTTAGTTAATAACCATTACTTCACTTTGAATTGATTACATTTCATTAGATGAATCATTACATTTCTCTGAGTTAGTATTACGTCATTAGAAGTGTGTTGAAATTATTGTTTTACGGAAAAGGTAAACTTGGAAAACGAAACTCGTTAATTACTGTTCCCCGTAACTGTTGATGTTCAAGTGTTTGGTCTTTGTTAATTACCTATCCGCAGTAGAAATGACGCATACAGATGTGCAGAGAGATTTTCAATGCCTAATTAACGACCTCATAAACTTAACACAGAATTCAGAGAATCTAAAATGAATTTCAAATTTATTCGATACATTGAAGAGTGTTTTATTTAAAATAAGTATTTTGAATTGAATCAACATATTCACATCTGAAAGTTAAACTTTTAGAGGGATTTTACTGTACGAGGCCAACGTGATTATTGAAGAGGAGTTGATGGAAATAGGATTCTTACGTATTTAAAGAAAATAGATTTTCAAAACTGCTGTTGAATAGAAAGATAATTTCGATCATTATGCCTAGCGATCAATAATTTTTAATACTAAATACCATTCAATACGTTTCTAATGCGCAACTTCTAATGCGACAGACGAATGGTGCATTGAAAATTTCCGTAAATGGATTAATACAAGTAATCAGATAAAATAACCGAAATTTCAAGAACTTAGGCTTTGCTATCTAGACGAACAAATGCCTATAAAATAGCCAAAACGAAATGTTTATTGTAGCACTGCCTTGTTAAGACCATATTCACAGCTTGATATCCCTTTCAACCATTCTGATTTCTCAATCTCTAGAAGGAAAAATGAACCATTATTAAGTAGTTGGTCAAAAATCACTGAAGATCGTAGACAAGAATCTATTCGGTAATCCAGGTGAAAAACTTGAAGTTTAAATTTTTAACGTAAATTATCAATTGAGTAAATGTAATACGACCCGATTTCTAAAATCAATTAAGGTAAAACTCTTTGTTGCCATGATTTCACTCTCAATATCTGTTCCATCTCCTTCCCATTATTACTTATTGAGCCTACCGTTTACCCACTTCTGTTGCTCTTCCACAATGAAGAATTGTGGCTTTTTAACTCTGTGAGTTATAATAATACCATAATCTGAATTTTTAACCTGAATTATTCAAATTGCTTAACTCTAATGGTGATTAACTAGAAATTACATTCATTTGAATTTAGAAATGTGCATCGCCTTTCAAATTAAATGCGACAGAAGAAACCACAAGAAAGTTAAATCATATAAGGATCTAACTAATAAGCATGCACTCCAGACATCATTTACAGGGAGGGGTGCACCGGAAACATAGGTACAACATTTTGTTAAAAACATTTAAAAAGCTCTCTTCATAAGATACAGAACACAAGGCACCCATTTATTCAACATTAGAAATAATGAAAGTTACCTATCGGTAGCAGAAATCAGAAAATGCCGGTACGCCAAAAAAAGTAAATAGTAGGCAATCAAAATTTTATTACTCCCTGGACAAGTCCCGATTAATGTAGAATATTGATAATTTTTTTGAAATGAGTAAATAGAGCTTTAATTAGAAGAATTTTCCCGTTTTTCGAAAATTTCTTAACACTTTTAATGCAAATTTGTCAGGACACATGATTAAAACTTTCTGTGGTGTCTTGGATACCCCAGTCTAAAGCTGCTGACCGCTAAACCTGGGATGGTTAAATATCCATTGTACCCCCGAGGCAAAAGACCGGTAAGTGCCTGAATGCTTCTATTCGGGTAAGGTACAAATGGGGTCTACTTTGTACACTTTTAATGGAGAATTCATAAAAAAAGGAAGTTTGTAGGACATACTTTGTGTCCCAGATTTAGGACAAGATGTTAAAACTCATAAAATTGGAAGATAGTCGAAAATATGATGAGCGATACATTAGATTAATGATAATACTTTAATATATCAGCGTTTGTAATAAGCTTATTTGTCTCCCACGACAACGAGTTTTAAAACATCTAATAGGGAAAATATTCAAGCATATAAGATGAGCGAGCTCACTAAAAGTGAGAGTTTGTCCGCCTTTAGGAGGAAATACTTAAGGAGTAAAAGTGAGAATCGTGAATTCAAGAGAAGCAAAGTTCCATTTGAGCTTACAAATCACTAGATTTAGTGATTTTTTAAATTTTAAGTTCTATGTTCTTATGTTCAGAGTTGATCGAACAGTCTAATATGTTTATTAAACTTAGAATTCATTTAATGAGTTAGCCTATATGTGCTTAACGCAAAAAGACTCGAAATTGGAAAAAAGAAAATGCCACAATCTTAGTTCAGATATTTCTAGACTTGAATAACTATTAACAGCTGCTTTGAAACCTCCTTCGGCTTCTATCACCGACTCAATTAGAGTCATCATCAGGTGATCCTGATTGGTGTCCTCCATTCTTCGGGCTATTGCTTCTATCGGAGAAGATTTGGTGTTATGGGGATGTTTATTAACTTCCCTTTCAACCACGCTCCGCCCCACACGTAATGATGCAAGGGACTAAGGTTTGGTGAGTTAGGAGGCAGCTATAAGAAGTTTGGCTTGACGTGATGGTGAAAATTCTCGGCTATCCAACCCTGAGTCTTGCTGAAGACATAAAGTCTTCCACTATTGGCTACACTGTTTGTCTGAGGCAGCTTAACAACATTGGCTTGAAGAGTCTTCACATAAGCATCTGCATCTGCAATGACTTCAAGGCCCTGCGGAAATAATTGAAGAGTCATGATGTACATCCCTCTTACTTCTAACACTGAAAAGTATCACTGTTGATGAAAACTTTGTGCGCATAACAGTTAGAACTTCAATGCGGTCCGTCCGCACATAACCATCTACCATTTCTTCGATTTACTTTTTCATCTTGATGGAAGTTGTTTTGGTAGGAGAAAAACTAAAGACACTCTTGTTCTTCTGGGTGCTTCAATTTCTTTAAGGGTCGTTTTGTACGTATCAAACAATTCTCTTGGGTTGTTTTAGTCGACGTCAACTGATTAGTCTTGTTAAAAATTTCATACGAGGTGAGCTGTAGAATAGAGGGAAGATTTATCATGCATTGAAATTTCATTGCAAAGCTCTGCTATGAAGTTCAATGGTACCTAATCTAAATGTCCCGTTTCTTACAGAGGTAGCAAACAGTGAAATTGTATTTTAATAATCCATTCACTAGTGTCAAAATTTTGCATTATAATAATTCTAATTTGTTATCTAAGGGTTTTTAATCATGTTGAAAAATTCTGGTTTGAAAGAATCTTAAATGTGTGCTATTTAAAAACGAATACATGGTAAGTCGATAAATTTCTTACAATCCTGTCTGGGAGGTCAGATTAAAATATACACTGGACGTTGTGGCACAGGAAAGAATCTACTTACTGAAAATTCTATTATGATAAAATTAGTGTCCTTTAAGAGCTTTCTCAAGGTGAACTCTAGTCAATAATCATCAACATCTTTCGGTCTTAAAATGAGATATTTCAATGGAGATAACATGAGCATCCACTCAGTTTATTCAACTGTCCAATAAGATGGGAGTATTGCAGGTATGAACTCACTCAAGAACCTGGAAGTGAAATCCTGAAATTTGAACTTTGAAGCATTTTGGAATGTCACAGAAACCTATACTCTTAAAGTAAATTAGCGACAAAAAGTTAAAATACAAACTCGAATAAGGTGAAATGCTTTCACTACCCTTTTCTATACCTCTCCTGTACTTCTTTTTAAGAGGTTCTAATACTCTATGCGTTTAAATGTTTAATGTTTAATCTTAAAAGGTTGAATATTGTCTCATTTTGCTACAGGTAATAACAGAGTTCCTTTCATTTGCTTATTTCGACGAACATCATTTAAATCAAAGTTGGAGTAGATAAACGAGAACATAAGTAATTAGATAATAACCATCATAACTTGGAGTGAAGGCCAGACAAAACACGGAGTTGTGTGGGTGTTTGTGATATTAGCCAAAACAACAAAAAATAGATCTAATTAATATAAAATTATGTAGAAAAATAAGGTGATTGGATACGCATAAATGTCGTACAAGACTTACATAGTCAATTTTCTTACTTGGAGTTGATTTACTCCATGAATTACTCAACAATACTTTGTTCATTCTAATCGAGATTGAATTATGAATAAAGACTTAAAAATAATTCCTCAACAGCTTTAATTCACGAATAAAAACATATAATACTTTCAATTAGATTAATTTGTTTTGGGTGAATTGTTGCTATAAAATTAAAGGATTAGTTAAAGTATTCTGTTTAATAAATTGTTAATAATATTTAGCTCCAGATAAAGTAAATGATGAAATATTTTGTCGACTGAATTTGATGGGCAAATAAATCTACAACAATTTAGTAAATATAAGTCACAAAAAATCTACTTCCAGTATTTTCTGGCAGTAATAAAACGTGTGCGATAAGATCGCTAAAAAACAAAGCACAAATAAGAGTGGGAATATAAATTTAAAACATGAAGAAAATAGTTCCCCTGTTTACCTTTTTAGATGAGGACTTCGAAATTTATAATCAGAACTCATCTAGAAGAATGATTTCAAGGCTTAATAATAGACGCCGCGCAGGTGAATTAAATTGAAACGGAAAAATATAGATCCGGGTTTTAAGTAGGACAGTCTGTCTATGCTATTCACACTCTAACTTTCAACGATTTTCACCATACAGCACAATCGAAACAATTGTCCTGATATGAAAGAATTAGGATAGGCACTCGCCGAGTACCCCATTAAGAGATGACGCGTAATTGAGATCTAATTTAAGCGCTTGTAGATACATATTAGTACGACGGACATAGAGGATCACGCTGGAATCACACCAAGATCTTAACTCTTCAGTTTATCTTAACTCAGTTAACAATAAAGGGACCCTTTTCCTGATAAGAGAGTAGTTACTTTGAAATAATTCACTAAACACTTTTCACAATTATAAAGGAGTTAGTTTGTAAATGTAATTTCCAAGTCTGATCAAAATGTAATAATAAGCCCATTTATTTGAATACCATATGAAGCATGCTAGTTGGAAAAGAGAAGACATAGTTTTAGGTTCCAGTACATTGAGGAGTGAGTTCTACGAGGCTTTATAGTTGTTCTTTCTGCGTATTGACATTCTTTTCTAGCCTAAATTTACTTTTAATTCCTTGGAAATTTCATCTCCTCACTATTTGGAATAATTATATTAGAATATACATCCGCTAGTTGGATCCAATATGAAAATATTTGTATTAATTAAAAATTAAGCGCCCAGTCCTTCATTTACGTACGGTCGGGTCTTTTACACATAAAAATGCCTTTTTTGAAGTCTTTAAATTTTATTGTTTATTTGATCTAGAATGATTCCAACTCTATTCGATAGTTCATATGCATTTATTTATACTTTCTTTTATTTAAAGCTAGTCTGAAAAGTTTTATTCCCGATTAGCAAGCTTAACTCATGACCATGACATTTTGTTAATTTGTAGGGGTACCTTTGTAATATTAGTCCGTTTTAAATAGTCACATACTGATATCCTTTTATTTTAGTTTTTTTAGACTATGTTATGTTGAAGGAGTCTTCAATATTTCTCAAAATTTTTTGAGCAATTTTCATTAAATTCGTGTTGATAAAAATTCATGCGTTTTTCGTTTGCTTAAACTGTTTTCAACCGATTCAGTTGGAGAATGTTAATTGGCGACCTATACTCGTCTCTTTTCCGATAACTCAGTTTCGCCGATAAAATCCAACGACACGTCGATTACATGACTGGTGGTGCAGATAGTTTGCTCTTGTGCTCTCCCTCGTCCTATTCTTCTTTCTCCCTGTTTCCACTTTTTCCGTCTTTTCCTCTCTTGAGTTCCTATTGACATTCACAATACAATTTGCTTTACTCTCAACTCCTAGGTTTCTGATAGGAAAACCATGATTACCTATTGTTGGCTTAAAGCTGTTACTCGGAGTTCAACAACTTTGCGACAAATTTAAAAATTGATATGAAGCCGGAATTATTCAATAAAGATGGTTATCTAATTACTCATACTGTTGCAATTAGTATTTTGCAGATCCAATAAGATTTACTGAGAATTCATGAAAATAAGTAATTTTAACACGTGTTGCACTTTTATTGTGGCAAAATCAGACGATGTTTTGAAATTTTGTGTCAGTTCTCTTAAAGGCATTGAATCACTGTTTTTTGATTGAAAATGAAAAACAAAGATATTTTTCAACGATCATTTGATTATGGGTTGCGTAGGAACTAGCAACACTGATATCTAAGTGAAATAACTAAAATATTCGAGAAATCCGATTTATCCGTCAGTGATATATTTTATTTATTTATTAAATGTACGGAGTAGTAAGTTACGGAAACTGACATTTGAAAAATGCGGGGGATACTTAAAACAGGTGATTCTAAATTGATATTCTTCAAATAATTAGATTATCCTTTGACGGAGTTTACTTTAATAGTAATTAAAATTTAAATCACAGAGCTCTTTATTAAATATTTATTTTTATATTTTGTCTTTTGTTGCAGACAAAGTTACCCAATCAAATAAGCGCCGTCAATAAAACGGAAACATTAAATTCTCATAAATTTATCTAATACCTGTGTTCCGACAATGTCGCTAAACCAGTTCTGGTTGCTTCATAAAGTGACGGGCTTTGCATAGTATTATTGGCTATCTGATGGAATTGGAGTAATTTTATCCGAAAGTCTCTGTCATTTCTTCCTCTGAATAAAAGTGAATTAGTCAACAGCATTATTGCAGATCACATTTCGTTTAATTGTAGTGAATTTTGGCTCACACTGGCTAACTATTTCGCGGCTATAAAAATGAAAGTGCGGCAGCCACTCCACTTTCATATTTTTGCTTTTTAATTGCTTGGTCTCCCCTAAAAAATCATACAGTTATAAAAAATAACTTAAAACAGATCTTCTTTCATGATAACTAATATCAGGTTCACCTGTCTTTAGATCACTTTTGAAAATAAGATCCTACCAAACTGAGCCCCATGAAGTTCTAAAGCATAAAGATTGGCAAGAATCACCACTCAAACTCCTACACTTTTCCAATCAGTGATTCGTATGTAAATTTTTCCGATCTATACATTGTTCAGTCCAAATCATGCCTTTAATGTGAACATTATTTGATTCGTTCTTCTTCAATATAATGGCATAGACACCTTCGATTTTTGTCTTTTGAGTGAGCAAAATTAGGGTAGTTTTCAATAAGATGCTCAAAATCGTTTTACTTTGCAAGAATTTACTGATTCGCATTTCCATCTTTATAATTTTAATCGCATTTGGAAAACCCAAATGAAACCTTCAGTCAAATCTTCTTATTTCCGTCAATTGAACGATATTCTATTTTGCAACAGTTGTAGCATCAGTAAGTTCTTTCCAGTAGAGACTACAACCTAATATAATCAGTTTTCCACAGTATGCATTCATTCTTATTCCAATGTACAAGTCATGCAATATGGGGAGAAGTTTAATGTTGTATTCATGTTCAAATATTGGCACAGTAATGTGAGAAATAAGACGCCTTATTGTTATTCACTCATCTTTGCCTTGGCCATAATTCCAGAAATGAGGTTGATTGAAGAATAGTGGGGGTGACTGTTCTAAAGAGTCCGACCACTTTCGTCTTTATTTACAAAGATAGGAGAATGAGTTAAATGGCTTGAATTACGTTTCAGTGAGTAATGATAGCTGGTCTAGATGACGACATGACTTAAAATAAATAATACTCAAATCTACCCGAGATTCAATAACTACACGAAAAGTGGAAGCCATAAATCAGTTGATTGCAAGTTGAATAGTCGTATCTGTGGTTTGACAAAGCACTGATTGGAATGAAATGATATTTGTAAATCGTGTTCCTTGCACCTTGGGGTTATAACACATGTATGTTTTTATTTGGAAATATAATAAAAATTCCGAAAAATCTTTATATATAAAATTGTTATTACCCACATTAATGTACAAAATTTTAGAGTTTTGGATTGTGGAAAGCGTCCGATTTCGAGTAACAGAGACTCCAACAATGATAAAGGGAAGGGGATCAAAAAGATACAGGGAACAAATTCAGAGTATCAAAGAGACTTACTTCATTTGGCTTGTGGAATCGAGTTGTACAGTATTTACTAAATGGGCAGTTCATGTTTCAAAATACAAATTTTATGATTCGTCCCTTGGACTGTAGCAAACTCTTGCCTACGATCTTCAGTGCTTAATAATTGATATTATTTAGTCATAAAGGATCGATTTTGTTGCTTCACTTCATTTTTTCCCAGTGGTTGAAACGACAAATGATCTTATATAATACACCAAAGTGTTCAGTTTTAGCAGAGCAAAATTGTGGCAATTGAGTATTTCAAGTTAACAAAATTCCATTCAAGGTACCAATAAAGTATTTTTTCGTTTCTACCTCGTCATTTTGGATTTAAGAAGGCATAATTTCAATGGCATTCATAGGTATTGGTATTCAACAACAGGAATTACCGACTATTTCAACCCCTGACTTGGGGAACATTGTATTACTTCAGAGGACTATCCTTGAAAAATTCTAACTTAGCATTGGCTAAAAGAATGGAGAAAGTGTATATAAAGGTGAAAACGTTGTTCCTTAAGCAAGATTTTTAATGCGAAATATGTTTTATTTTATAATTACTTCTTTCAGATCTATTTCCTTCCCTCTGGGAAAGTAGAAAGTTTCTGGTTAAATTTCATTCGCAGGATTCTTTTCAAACTAACTAACTAACAACACAAATAATAGTTGGAGAGTACATCGAGGTTAAGTAAAAAGAAAATTTTAAATGATTTTTTTAAATAGACGAGTAAATAAAGACACACTTAAAGTATGATTCTCTGCTTTTCCCGATTATTATTTACAAAATCCTAGTCTAGGGCTTTGATCTGTTATTTTCTCTGATAATTAGTGGTTTAGATGATCAGTGTCTACCAAAGTTCAACCGTGTGGTAATTAGCTATAATAACAGTACTGACAGCGGATGATAAATTGGTCAACACAAAGGACCAAATAGAACTAAAGTGAATTAGATGAAACTCATATCTCTCTTCTTTATATTCAAACCCCCCTCGTAGTTTCATAATGCTCTCGTATAATTCATTAAACGATCCGTTTCTTTCTGTTTGTAAAGAACGAAAAGTTGTACTTTTGGTGAGTACTTTTAAAAATTGAGAGCCTTTATGAAGGTGTCATGTGTCCTTAGCCTATTAAGAAGAAAATTAGGCTCATAAGATAAAAATGTAATTCTTTTTGGACTTATTCCTTTGTAATTATTGTCCTTTAGCCATCAAACTTTAAAAGAAGTTATATGTAGAAGTGAGTTATCATTTACCATCAGGGATTTGCAGTTTTAAATAAAACTGATATATTTAACCACATAATTTAAAGCAAATATTAGCTTCTTGAGCCTAGAATTTAAAAGACTCAACTTGCTCATTTTGGATATTTTTTGATGAATTAGTCTTTTGTAGAGTTCCACAACATAGTTAAGGTAAAAACCAGAGATAGATTATGAAGGATAACTCACAGTTGTTTAAACGAACCTTCTTAATAATTCTCATATGAAAACGTAAAATGATTAATAAAATGAAAAATTTGTTGGCATATCTCTTTTGGAAATTTTCCTCACAGAGCGTTCATCAGTGGAAAAATTCTAGAAGTTATGAAGGCCATTTTATTAATATACTTTCACTTTGCTTTGACGAGGAATCTGCTGAGGTTTTCAAAGTATTTTCACGATCAAATAGCAAACCGCAAGAGGCAACACTACATTCTACTTAATTGGGTCTGCAAAATGGAGTTGAATTACGGAAAATAAATAAATAGGTAAACTGCAGTACATTTGTCTGTTAAATTATCTGTGACAATAAACTATTTAGCATTTTCAACAGAATAATCCCCAGTACCGTTAGAAGAAAGTACCCTTTCAGCACTCACCTTAGAAAACATGGCTACTGTAGCCACTTTAATGAATAATTCGCTTCCTATCACTCATCTCTTCACCGATACGGATAAATATATCTCACCCTGGCAGACACGAGACTTGTGACATTTGGTTATGCAGACATGTATTGGAACGACTGAAACACAGAAGCATCAAATTTGACTCTGTTACCTAGTTATGCCCTCTTAATGGAATCATTTAATACAATGAAATACTACAAAAACGTTGGCTTTCCTATAGAAAATAAAATCCTAGCCGATGATACTATAAGACTTAATATTATGAAAGACAAAAAAGCAAACATTGATGTTCAGGTCAGTTCTAAGATCGAAAGTACTTTCAATTAGAACTCGAGCGAAAATTCTTGAAACGTTTGTTAAGCCAGCTCTTTACGGTTTGTCCACTATTGTCTGTTTCAAGGCGGATAATGACAAATTAAAGGTTGCTCAGAACACAGCTCGGTGAATGATGCTGGGAACGCACAGCAGATGACAAATGGTTGTTAAAATGCTGGTGGATAATGTTCCTCTGAAGGTCCTTGCCGCACAATTGCAGAAGAGCAGGTTTAACCGGTGGCCAAGTCTGCACAAAAAAGGCGATGAAATACTCTAACTATTATTGAATTTCCAATTGCCAAAATTAAGAAAATCTAAAGTTTCTCATATAAAGAGTTGGCTTAGGCAGCTTAATTCGAAATTGAAGCAGATTTTCGTGAGAAAGGCGGTGCGGTTTGAATGCAGTATCACAATAAGAAATTTATCACGCGCTTAATAGAACACCAAACACAAATAAAAAGTGTGGAAAAGGAAGTAATCCGCATGCACGCTCAGTGTTATCTGCTCTTTACAAACGCATGTGAGATGAGGAGCTACTGGCGAAACGCAGATATTCCGTAAACTGCGTTTCAGGATCCAGATGAAATTTAGATTTCCTTCTCGACTTACCACAGAAAATTTCTGACGCTGCTTAAGGCACTTCTATCACCTCATTTGCTTAGACGCTCTCCATTATTAAAAATCGCGAATTTTTTGGCTTGCCATAGATAACAATATTTGTTCTAATGCAATCACAATTATTACCTTGAAATTCCAGTAAAGCTAGCCTCATATCTAACCCGATCCATTCCATTAGGACAACTATTATAAGGAACCTCATACTGAAGTTTAATTACCTCCAGAATTATAACACCAGTTAACACAAAGAGTCCGTTCTCGTAGGGACAAATCATTTCTTGATAAAACTTCCTGAAGTGTGAGCTTACAAGAGGATTCGTAATCAAATTAGCGTATTCGCAGATATTCAGTACATATTGAGGAAGGCATTGAAAAATAAGTTTCGTAACTTCTATTCGGATCTAGCATAATCGATTGAGCATAACCATACAACTAGAGAAAAATTTCAAATCACGTGAATACAGTAACGAAACAAGGCAAGGGGACGTGATAAGTATTAATTATTAAATGTTGACAGTATGCAACACAACGCGAAACAATGAAGGGAAAAGAGGGGAATATTATATGCATATATGCGGCTTATCGTTTAACTGCGAATAGATGGGCGAACATCTGTTCAACGATTTCCAAAAACAAAGTAACGTCGCATAACCCCTCTCATCCTCTGCCTAGCCTCTATTTTAAGACTAGGAGAGCGATAGGAATGGCCAATGGCTTCTTATTACTTATTACTTCGGTCGAAGTTTCATTTTCGAAAATCGGGTCCACAAATGATATTGATGTTTGAGGTTCAGAAAAAATTGGTCATTATCATAAAGGTAACCATTTCAGTTTGCAATTTGCATCTCTCAATAATTTGTTACTTTGTTAATGGTTCAAAAAATGAAACAATTTAAATTTATTTATTTTAAAAATACAGTAGCAGAATTAAGTTCATATTAACATTGACACATCAAATATTTGATACACCCATTCCGATTACCCAGTTACCAATTTCATATATGATCCGTTGGGTCGGGAAAAAGATCTTTTAAGCTCGTTTTAAAAAAGGAGTTTGGCAAAAGATATATCGTTATCAGCCCTCAAATTTGTTGAGTTGTGAGAAAAAAATTAAACCAGTTAATTATTGAAGAGATCAATTTCACTGGAGCTGGAGTTGTGAATGATACAACTTCGTTTTTTTACATCATCAGAAATAAGTTAATTTTGGATTTAGATTTGAACTAGGTGTTGGTTTTCAAAAAAAAAACAAAAACAAAAGTTGGAGTTCATTGATTGGTTTAATTTTGTTAATTCATTTCGCAAACCAACTTTTATGCTGAGAGAGGTGCAAACTTGTACTTATTAAATGATTGGATGGTAGCACTACCCTAATTTTAATAGCTATGGGGTATTTGCATATTCTCATCCAATTATCATTAGCACAGCACATAGCAGACAGAAAAAGAATAAAGGGAACAAGAAACAGGTTCAATATTTAAATATTCGGACGAAGAACAACAAAGAGGTAGGCATCAAAAATTTTACTTTACTTTAATTCTGGAGGCATTGAGTAGTTCATAGCCTTGTACGAAGCAGAGTACTGTACAATGTTTTGATGTCTAAGTTCCTTGACTCGACTTTCAGGTTTATGGGTAAGATTGTATCCATGATATTTAAAGCCTTTGAAAGGTTGATTTAATTCCGTGGTTGGACATGCCACCTCGATTTATTGATATTTAATTACAGTCAAGGTAGGTAGATGAGACTATCAATGGTTATTTAGCATAGCAGTTATCACTAGAAGGCGAAATGATATATATATATATATATATATATATGAAAGATAAAATCAGTTAATTAATAACTGTAAAAAATATCTTAGTCCTTTTAAAAGTTTTACCATATTAATTACTATTACTATTAAGACTATGTAGGTCGTACAAATATAATAAACATAATAAATTACGATAATATATGTAGTAATGCTAAATTTTCGGGAAAGTTGTTTCTCACTTCTAAAGAAAGCTTTTGAATGAAATAAGTAGAAGTCCAAATATATGAAGAAAATTTCAACCCATTTCTCCAGTTAAGGTTGCTTAATCGATTAATGTGGACCATGGACCAAATCCTCTTCCCTTGTTCCCAAGTTAGGATATTTCAACTATGTATCACCTTGTTCAACCTTATGAATAAGTTTCAGAAGTGAGAATCCTAGTTTATGTTTAACTTTAACAGAATAGACGTCCCATTCTAATAATATATAATTGTGGATTTCCATAAATATGCTTTCCAACTAACAAACGGATCTAGATTGGTTTAGTAATTATCTAATTTGAATACAATGATTAAAATAATCCCAGTTTTTCATTTGGAATTTAAATGAATATTAATTTCGCCAAATGACGTGTTGTTAAAAAAACTCCCGACAGTTCTGCACTTAGTTTGCACTATAATTAATGCATTCAAATATGATCCCAGCAAGCTAGTCAATCAGGAGTCTATTTTTTCCAACTCTTGACTGAAATCTCTGTTGATTTACCGTAAAAAAAACTATTTAAAAATATGTTTATAAGTAAAAGAAAATGATTTAAGTATATGTGATAGAGTGAGAGAGAACTCAAATCGTGCACAGAGTTACAGTTTAATTTATTAACGTGAAAACGGACGGTGCACATAGTTTTCAAAATTGAGGGTACATCAAATGAGTGTTTAAATTAACGAAAAAATCAGTTAATATGAACATTATAGTAACTAAAAAATAATAAATTTTTGATTGATTTTTTCATTTCGTCACTGAACAAAACAACATTTCCGGATTTCAATAATAGGGAACTACCTGAATAGGAGGAACCGTAAATCAGTCCAATAAGGTATGTAACGAGAGCTGGAGGTCTAATAAAAGTAGTATATCCTCGGAGAACTCCGGGAGGCACCGCCATTTTAAAAAATCTGTGCAGATTTTATCTACCTACACTTGGCTATGAACAGTTATTTGTATATCAATGCGACATGTCCGTCCACGAGACTAAATCAACTGGCCAACAAGCTCCATATACTGCGGACATTATCATGTCCAAGAATCTGGGAGTCAATTCATGGAGTTTGACAGTAGTATACCACAAAGTTAATTGTACTCTAAATTATAATACACACATTTCTATACTTTCAAAATTAAAACAAAGTAAGACTCTTGTTACTCCCGTTTCATTACGTGTTTCTTCTAATTTAAGTGCTCAATTAAACTACTTCCTCCCTGAAGTTATAATCTCAAGCTATGCATCCGCTTACTGACATAGTATGATTTATACCAGCTTTGTAATAAATTAATACCAGGTATGACAAAAATGGCACCAAAGTGAGTAATATAGTGGCAATATTTTGCAAGTAAGAATTTTTTTCAGAGAAATCAAAAGGGCAAAATATAAAATCAACCTTATCGAAGTGATGTGTAAGCTTCTCCAAATATGCGATCACGTGCCTACTATTCTGATATTTCCGAAGAAAACTTAAGTAAAGTTGCAAAGAGAGTTGATTAACTCCGAATGTGAAGTAATTATAATGGGATATACCCGATTTTCTAGTATTCCTACGGATCATACCGGATCTACACTCAAACATGGGATGGTATTACCATTATCCAATTCAGATTAATGTCCATTTCAAGATGAATGTATGAGTATTTATCTCAAGCACGAACATTTTGGATTCATGTATACATTTTAAAATTGAAACGATAGTATAAGTTGCCCTTATTTTAAGAGCATAAATTATATTAAAATATAACTTTTGCTCAATTTAATACTTAGGTCATATGTTTGCTTTTATTAAAATCGAATAGGGATCCGGGAATTTGGGAAACCAAGTTGCTTTTGCCATTCGGACGAATTCACATTATTGGGGATATGCTGGGATCAAATTCTTTCGTTCATATCTTAGCAGGGATCCCTTATCTAGGTCAATTTCGAACAAAGACTCTTGAAGGTAGTCTTTGCAAAATATTTTCTGAATCGGGAGATGTGTTGATGAGAGGATTGGAACGTTTCATCCAGTCTTTAAACAGCTGGTATGGTTATTTGTAATTTACTAAGTTAAATACAAATTTATTAAATGTCCTTCGCACTTTATGCCAGACATGAAGATAAAACCATGATTAATAGCCCGTTTTCTACCTTAAAACTTTATAACTATTTTCGTTTAATCCTATATGGTCATTTAATATGCATCACGGCAGTGACTGAAAAATCACTTATGTTACTTTGCCAAGGCTGCACGCCAGGAAGCAGTAATCGACTGGAAGTGCGCATAAAGGATCTGTGTCAACAATTTATAAGTGAACGGCGCTTTGAGAATGTATCACCGTAGAAAAGAAGGTGAAGAAGATAGAGCGAGTATAAGACTAGAACAATACGCAAAGTAGCCCCAGTCAGTCTTGTGGGAATTATCTAGTCTTCGTTACGTCTCAGGTATCGCATGTGTCTCTTAGCTCTCCCTGTATATCAGTTACAAAAGTAAACTCATATTATTTTTTCTTCGACGTGTGCGTACTTAAGTTATGCTAGACTTTTATAACAAAAGAAAATAACTTGATAACATGAAAAGTTAATCAAAGAAGGGAACGAAACTTTATTGTGGTGCTTATTCGCACACACCTGTTGATGATAATTAACTTAGCTTAGCTAATAATGCCCTGCCTGGTTTTGCTAAGCTTCTGCACGTGAGGAAAACTAGAGCATTCCAAACGAAAGGAGAATTTGGATGGGGCAGAGGAGGGAAAGCAATAGTGAAAGTGATAAAATCGAGTCGTTTCATCAGAATTCTAGATACATCAAGTTTTGTTCAGTTCGCCTCATTATGAATGAACCTCAAGAAGCTTAAACTTAAAGATCTACCCTATAAGTTCCTAAGTCACTGCCCGTATTGAAGATGTTCAGAGGTAAGTAATCTGAAGTAAGAGGTCGATAGAGATATTTTAGTGTATATCTCCCTTCTTTATGCATTAACATTTCGAAGGGCAAAACATTTCATTGAGGATAAATTCAAATAATAATTACTCCAAAATAATAAATTATACTAAAATTTTACTGTAATATCAATTACAAAAAATTTTCTTTGTTCTAACAAAATGATCACATTGAATACTAATAAATTATTTTCGGAAAGGAGGTAATTCTAAAAACAATTTTCAATATATCTTTTACGAACTTGGAAATTTTTCGAGTGACTGAACGATTTTTCGTAATAAAAAATTGAAATTGTGAATTTTGATTAAATTTCTGTGGCGCAATTAAAATTATCTACTCACGTGACAATGTACCCTTGATAGCTAGGTTCAGCGATGATAGTTGATGTATTAAAAGTTGTGATTGACGTCTTAAATCACTAAGATCGTAAAGCGTATATATATGACAGGAGTGTTTTAGAAATTTCTTTTCAGGTTAAAGTTAATAATAAATTGACCTTAAGAGACCGCGTTAAACTGATTATTCACTTTTTCGACAATACGGTACATTAGTTCACATATACAGCGCGTAGTTTTGTCAAGGTAGGCGAATGACCTGGACTGAACTAATAGTGTGCCTGCCGGACGAGACAAGTAAGGTACGATTTTCAAATGTTGTGTGGGATGTGTAAGTGGTTAGGTAATTGCTTCCCCAAACAGTAAAAACAAATTTATCATTATTAACTTCGAACTTATTTAATAAAAAGGCTATCACGCTAAAGCATTAGACCGCCATCTTATCTGAATTCAGATTAACGCTGACGAAAAAATATACGGTGGTTGGCCGAAAAATGTCGTTTAACCGCTACAAGGCGGCAGTTGTGCTGTGAATCTAATGAGGTGTTGTGCCTTTGATGCAAAATGATACATTTACCATCTTATATATTTTTATTGAAATTCAATAAAGCAAATTTATTTAGATATAATTTAATTTAATGCTTTAGTCGCAATGTTTGTCCATAAAATAATTTCTAAACAGAGTCATAACGTAGTAACCTTGAGGATTATTAGGCGGCCTTGCGAAATATTTACCGAATAGGGTGTGGGGGAACTCATTGTGGAAGTATAGTTTGTGTTTTATTGTGAATAGTAGAATAAAGGTAAAATCATGCAAATAACTCGATAAAACCTCCACAAAATGCGGAAATAAAAATAAGAATTATATTCACCTTCTGGAAAATGATTATGTAAGTATGCCAATGGCATTGGAGTTATGCTTCGGACTTGACTATCTCTTTGTTTGAAATAACCAGCAATTTTATTGATGCTGTCTGAGTTTGAGAAAGGGATCAAGATAATGATATCATTTGTGAATACTTATCGGAGCCGACGGCTGGAGATCTGACATGTCGAATTAAAGACGATCTCCTTAAGAGAAACGCTAAAATGGCCTTGAAAGTGGTTAATTAATTTGATATTATCTACTATTAATAGCGAATATAAGTAGTTTAATTAGAAAATTTATGAAAATTAGTTTTCTCCAACTATTCTTGTCTAAGTATAAATGTGCAAAATTTTATTAACCTACATTACCTCAAGCTGAATTTTTATGAAGTTATTAGGTGGTCCGGGTGCACAAACACAAAGAGTTTATAAAATGTGTGATTTCGTCACCAAGATTTCTGGAGGGATTTCGAAATAAAGTATGCAATTAGGGATAATATCTGGATTAATGAGATGAGGTCATTTTGTTATATAAATCATTTTCAGTTCTCATCCAAAGTACAGATTGACAGATTTTTAAGTAAATACTAGTAATTTTATGTTATATTTTCTAGTTTCAAATTCAAAATTTACTAATTTATTTTAAATAAACTTCAAAGCGGTATTTTTACGATCATGCAATTGACTCGAGTGTTTACAGGACGCGTAATTTCGTCATCTTGGCTATTGAAGTGTTTTCGAAGTTTAAATGAAATTGCCTCTTGATATTTTAGACTTTTTTAATAGTTGAAATATCTAAATACGTAAATTCGTTTTATTTACTATCTATTGCGCCTTTTAAATGAAATTTTTCTGCAACTGTATAAATTTTGTGATTTAAGATTTATATGATGCTGTAGTTGCGTTACTGATGATACAGTTTAGCGAATTTCCCTTAATTCTGGATCCTCTGTTCTAATAAAGTGTTCATATCTCAGACGGTGCTCACAACTTGCTTGACCTCAAGTATTCATTAGATCATGGAATCCTTCATTCCGCGATGCGATCTCAGAATTATTTAAAGTTCCTTGTAACTATCTGTTCTTCAACTAGAACCATATATACCTATCCGTAAACAGACAGAAGTACCAAGCACCACCAGGCTTCGATCTCTGTGATCTTTCGTTCACCACTGCATCATTCGTCATCTATAGATCATTTCATTAATATTAATCTTCCCTTTCTCCACCTTCACGGCTTTGGCAAATGCATTTGCTTGTCGCAACCATCTTCTTTATCTGTGTTGTGCTCCTGTAGTGAGTTTGGTAGAAATTATCAGGGTATAGCTTGAAATTAAAATCGGATAACCGGCGCTACACTTATTTCCCAATTGTTCGAAGAGGCGTGAGTACAAACTTTGAAGTATTTCCCTAGAAGATAGATTTAATGATCAGTGCCGTAAGATTAAAAGCATATTAAAAGAATTTTTTGTCCTGAATTACTAAGTTTTCAATGAAATCAAAAGAAGGAAATCGGTTTTTACCGACAGAAGAAGTGATAAAAGTACATAAAATTTGGGATTTTAGATAGTGTAATTTTGTCATAAAGGGCTCCGACGTGATTTCAAAACATTTATTAGATTAGGTTATTGCGAACTGGAGGGAACCAAATTTTAAAGGGCAGAGTTAACGAATATTAGCGAACCAGCAAGAACAGACAAAAATACCTCGTCTTTTGGGTGTTTCCACTGTCCAGTCCTTAGCATTCAGAAGAATTAAGCAATGTCATCCCAGAATAACTGTTTCGACTACAGAAAATTACGACACCCTCGTCCACATCCAGTGATTGAAACAATCGGAAAGCAGGGGTTTCATCTAAGGACATAGCTTTACCAACCAATGCGACATGACTATAATTCCAGGTGTTATTATCGACTAAGATCTTTCAAATACTAATTGAAGGATTTTGATAGCCATAATCCCATTACTTCATAATTTTAACACCTTCTGGAGTGTTCTTCCATAGTCAAACATAGGCTTTGCGATAATTACTGAACAGTATACATTCTCTACATCATCATACATCAGCTTAGTTGAGGGATTGGATAAGGTTTTGATGTGATCCATATGCCATAGAGCATGATGAAAAAGAGCACAAATGCCACTTCCGCTTACAAACGGCCTTGCGAACACTGTTCTCAAAAAGCCTCACCCCCGCCTCCCCCTACTGCTTCCAGCACTAAAGTCATTCCCATTTTTCAAACTTTAGTTTACCGCCCTCAGGCAACTCTGAGGGTTTGTCATTGAGTTGTTTCCCATGTGAGTTTGAGTAATTCTTCTTGTCTTCTTTTAGATATTTAATTACACATTCATATTACGAATGAAGAGAGATGGACCTCTAATAGTTTTGTCATAATTTTTCCACTTGCGATACCGTAGTCTAAAGTTTAAACAATATTTGTCCTTAATCACAATTTTCAAGATTTTGACAATTCTATTAAATATTATTTAACCTAAATTTTAAAATGTATTTGATCGTTCACATTTCGTCATTCCTACAGGTTTCGCTTTCACATTTAAAAAATGAGACCAGCATTCAAAAGCCTTTAATCTCTGTATTGATAATATAGTTATATACTAATGATCGCAAGGTTTAATGGAAAAAAATAATTTATTTTAAACAAAACTCTCTTTTGGAGGTAAATTAAATTTACATGTATCAAATATATGTATTTAATATGATTGTTTTCTTTATTAAAACATAGAATCTCTGTATAGATGATAAATGCTTATCGAGGAACAGCATCTGCTAACTGCTATTTATAATAACTTTCAAAAATTAATAAAGTGTCATACATACTCACTGATAGGAAAAAATTTGTTTTCTTTTCATCATGAGAAAGTGGGAAGTATTAAACTATTCCTCTCGGAGGCGGTGAAAATGTGGTAGAACATGAGATGATATCAAAATTGTCTGGAGGTTTAATTCAGGTTTTAAACATTTCACTAATGACGACTGCTTACTACTTTAGTTTCAAGTAATCAAAAACTCAAATCACAAGATTTGTCCCCTTGAAACCTGTGTGAATTCATGTCCAAAACGTCTAGGTTTAATTGTGCGATTGACTATTTTAAATGCTATTCATATCATCTCAATAAACTGCTCATCTAGTGGCCAAAATATCAAACATATCAGAATACAATTGGCCCAGACATTCTATAAATATTGCTTTGAATTTCGAATCTCACATCAGCCTCAAAGATAGAATGGGAAGTAAGTATATATATTAGACTATTTCGACTTGAGTATAATTATGTTTCCGTCTATGCAACCTGCTTGCCAGAATAATTGTAATTTCATATTTGTGATTTTATGAGTAAAGAGCTTTAAGCGAAGCAGAGGACAATAAAAAAGACAATAATAAACACCAAAAAATTATAATAAGTTTTCGATATGCTACATAGAGTAAATCAAGACCTGTGACAAAATGTAAGTAGTTGAAGCGTAAAAAGGGAGGGTAATTGAGAATCCGTTTTATGAATGCTAATTTTATAATATTCAAATAATACGCAGGCAAAGTGAAATACCTCATTATTGATGGATGTAATCTTAAACCTGAGAGTCATTTTACTAGTTTCCAATGGATATATAATTGGGGTGAGACTGGACCTAACTATCTGGTTTCAACGAGTGATATTTAGAATAATGACCATCGATATTTAAAGTGAATTACCGCTTATACACCGTTTACGGCCTATATATTTGATATTTCAAACTTTTTAGCCCTATGTCTCTAAATCCCACATTCCCCAATGCTATACAAATGAGGTTTAATGTATTATGCTTCTATCTACTATAACCAAGTGACTGTGTATTTGCGCAAGAATATAAGAAATGTCATAGAGTTTGAACTAATAGTCTGTTAATTGCAGAAGACAAAGCGTCAGAAAATTATTTATAAATAAGCACTTTGTAACAATACATCTATTTCAGTCCTTGAGGGGATTTCACTCAATCCCTTTTCGATACATCACATTTTCCTTAGTATTAACCAAATTAGGAACCGGATAATGAAAAGGCAAGACATGCTCACTTTTTAATGATAATAAGTGTTTATCTGTTGCTCTTGTTCTGGTAAATTGGTGGGATTGTTCGTGACTCTAACTTACAGCTGGGGGTGCAATCCATGTCTGCAGCTTTGAGACACGTTGCCGAGGACTCTGAGCCTTATGAGGTGAGAATAACAGAACAATAGCATTAAAAATCGTTCTTTTATATTGTTAAAAAACATTTGCACTCTTTTATTATTGGAAATAACTAAAATAAATATGCAATAAGTCCAGTAACTTGTAAGTGACAGGAGATCGGAAAGATTTTGAGATTAAAGTCAAGGTATCAAAGTCTAACTTCATTTGATTTTTATACCTGGATTGTACAGTATTTAGCAAATTTGAGGTTCAAGTTCTAAAATTCAAATTTCACCAATCTTCAGCTGGATTACTGAGTATATACTATTCCACGATGTTCAGAGCCTACTGGTCAATAATTTAATAATTATGGTTAATCTTGTCATTTAATTCATTCCTCTTCTAAACATTGAGGTCTTAGGTCTTAGCAAAGAAGAGCTGAAATAGGTAAAATTCTACCTGCCAGAACTGCGTTCACTGAAAGTGTTCAATGGTCCTCTTTTATAGTAGAAACTTAAATTCAAACTGATGCATTTGTTATACACCTTATGTTGGCCTCGACTCGAACATTACTTCTGACCATTAAAAGGCGATTTTGAAGTTAATTAACTGTCATGGCTTGGAAAAAATTATATTTATTTGTTTTATAAAAGAAGGCTCTTTGGTTAAACATGCACATTTATTTGTCTAAATCTTGGGGATTAAACATTCTTTATGATTAAATTCATCTCATTTTGAGAATGAAGTTATGACAAATAATCTCATTGTGTTTATATAGATGCCCTCTGAATAATAAATAATTAATCAAAATAAAAATACTAACTACTCCGTATGCAAATAAAATTATGTTTAATATTAACAATTACCAATTACAGACATTACTATAAGGACAAGATAATCAAATTTGGTGATGATTAGAGGTGACGTAATACAAATATTTCGGAGAAGAAGGGATTCATCCTTCAAGGAAAACCCGAGGCCTCCGACATGGCAGGGGTGAACTATGACCATTTCACCAACGTTTTTGGCTTGTTTGTTCAGTTATAACTCCTAAAGAGATTTCTCGGAAAATGTCAGAAATTTATTTTAAAGGAAATTTTAAGAGAAAAAAAGGTAGCATGTAGATATTTTGAATCTCAGGTTCCACCCGCCCTC